>CAJVPN010000976.1:0-19144 GCA_910592215.1 Entrophospora candida
ATTGGAAAAGGTTAATACTGAAGGGTTGCAAATTTGATAAGGCAGTAAAAAAAATTAATTTATGTTATGGAACAAATTAATCTTTTCTACTTGCCACTGCATTTGTATTTTTTTTTTTTGCAATATATATTAAAAAAAAAAAAGGTTTACCAAGCAAGCTATTTAATATTAATATTTAGTTAATCGATGTTTACTGCTCCTGAGAAGAAAAAAAATCTGTCATTTTGTCCTGTTTTTGTTTTATTATTATTGCTTTGTTATTATATTAAAATACTTACAAATAAATTCGTGCATGTGCCGCCGCTCACTCACCGCGACGTTTAACTTAAAATCTTGTTCTTTAAACAGTGTCTTTATTGAAACACATCCTGGATTGTGTATCAACCAATATTGAAATGAAAAAATCACCTTTACCTTGTTTTTATTCTTTAAAGATAACAACCAAATTTACCATCTATCTGTCCGTTCGTCTCTCTTTAAAATATTAATATGTTTGTCAGATATTGTTTATTTCTTGTATACGACAGTAAATAATTTTATTTAGAAAATCAATCTTCATTCATTCATTTGATCTTTTTTTTTTTTTGAAATCTATAATAATAGATAATTGTCAAGTGAAAACAATTGTATTTAAGATGAATAAAAGTATGAATTTTTGTATGAAAATTATCACCTCAGAAGTTAAAGATTGTTTGGCTAATACTAATAAAAATGGGCATGGACACCAAACAAGATCTTTTGTTTTGCAGATCTTCTATGTCATATTAATATGCTGGCTGAATTCTTTTTTGTTTGTCCATGCCCATATACAAAATTTTTCAGATTAGATTTGTCACCTCTAAAAAAAGTGAAAATTCTATCTTGATTCATATTTATTTTATTTTTGATTTATTAATTGGAAAAAATCATCTTGTTATAAACAATCAAAACAATTAGATGCTGTTATAAAGATTTATATAATTGTCATTACATTAACACACATCAGTGCTTCCAATTCTAATTCTAATAATAATAAATAATTTGTCTATGAAAAATATTGAAATTGCAATCCAACTGATTTTATTGGTGATAATCTTGAACTGAGATCTGCGATTACACCTAAACTAAACAAAATATTTCCATATCTACCTTCCCACAATAATTTAGCATTCTATTAAATACATTAACATACACATATTATAAATAAATAAACAATAATCAGTAAAACTAATATAATAATGACAATGTTACGAAAAGATTGTTTTATTTAAAAGAAACCTTTGATGTTCCAATTGTAGCTTTAACTACACCATTAATATCACTTAGTTGTTTACTAATTTCATTGCTCAAGTTATTTCTTTCATCTGCTTTTTTTCCTTGCCACCATTCACCTCCAATCATCAAATCACTTTCATAACTATACATATTAAAATCAAATCTAGGACAAAGTGTCAAAACATCAGAAACTTGTGTGACATAAGCAGCTGACATATGTCCCATTATTGGATTAATTATATAAGTTACAGTGACAGGTGTTTGGTTAAAATATTGAGGAAGAGTTCGATAACGAATTCCAACTGAAACTATATATATATATATTAAAAGCAAATGGATAAATAATATTTAACTTTTGATGTTCAGAAATGAAAAATTTTATCTAAAAAGTAAATGATTCAGCTGTTGCACACACCTCCACTTTTTTCTCTTACCCCATAATATAATTCACCACCAATTGACCATACTCCCTTTAATGCTTCAACTTCATCAACTTCATCAATATCAGATGATTTTTCAATAACTTTTTCTTCAACATGAGATTCTTTAGTGTCCTTTTCTTTTTCTGATAAATCTTCTTGAACTTCTTCAATGACTTCTTTTTCTTCTGAATTATGGCCTGAAAAATTGTATAAACCTCTAATACCAAACAATTCTCCATCAGTTGTATAAGAGAATTCATTACACCATTTTCCCGTGTTGTATTGAAGTTCTGCAGTAAGCTTAATTTTTTAAATGTTTGATTAAAGTCATACCCATAACTAACAAATAAAAGATTATCAAAAATTTGTATTAGATGAGTAAATTCATTTAACCAAAATTACATGTGAGTCAGATTTTATCCTAAGATCATTAACACTTGTGATTACACACTGTATTCTTGATGAAAATCTTTTAGAATAAATAGCTTCAAGTCGTGTTGTGGGGATATGTAATCTTCCATATAACAAATAATCTAAATATATTTATATATATTTTTAGAAAAAATAGCAGGATAATTTTAATAAACCTTTAATATTATTATTAATTATTTAATTAATATCCTATTTTAAATTTTTTTAAAAATTCAGAGGAAAAGTTTACCCTTAATTGGTCGAATTTCTTTTTCATTATTTGTATTTATACTTGGAATATAATTGACCTTAAGTCGGTCAATTATCTCTGTAAATTTTAAATGACTGTTTAAATCAATAATTAAAGGACGAGAAGTAAATAAAAATCCCAAAGATCCATTTAGTATTGGTGATGCATTTAATGAATATGAAGACTTAAAAAGTGACGTTTGGATTTTTGATATTGCAAAAGCAAAACCTTGGGGTATTTGAAAATCCAAAATAGCTATCAAAAAAAAAAATTTTTTTTTTGACGATTAATTAAAATTGATATTTCCTCTAAAGATATCACGATAACAACATAAATACATCATATAAGATTCTTACATTAAATCCATAAAGCTCACCTCGAGAATCAGCACATAAATTTGAATATTGGTTGTCATCATTCCAATCAGTAGCTTTAAAATATTGACAAAGACAATATTCCATAAAATCATGCATTTTTTAATAAATAAAAAAAAGCGATAGATCAAATCTAAGCCAAATTCCACCATTCATTGGTCACTTTGGTTCCATGACAGTCAGCTGACTATATTTGAAAAAAGGATTATTCACAACACCCACTTGATTACATACATGGATACATATAAACAATACATCAAAATTATCTTTTCAAAATGTTGAGTAAATGTTGTTTTTGCATTGATTTTGACAAAGAAAACTTTCTTGTTATAAAATTTGATTAGTTAGTTATATATATATATATAATTCTTTGTTGAAAAGTTATGGTATATATGAGAATTAATAGAAGACAACATTAAAATAATTGACGAATTAGAAACATCATTCATTCTAAAGATACTTATTCATCATCTACATCTGATACTTCAGACGTTTCGTATACTTTTGGTACATCAAATTAAGGAATGCAGGAGAATGTATGGTTGTGGGTATCTATCTATTGCTCGTTTTATAGGTAAATAATATAATTCTTTAACTAAGTTACATGACTTGTTCACGAAGTTTAGTTACAAACAAGTTTGTCTAGAATGATAAATTATGGTATAAATTGTAATTTAATTCTGGTATGTATTACAATAAACATAATTCTGCCCAACTTATAAATGTAAATTCATCGTCATTCTGACCTTCGACTTATTCGTCGAACTTTCTCTACCACAACGCCAAATCCCAAAATTCAAAGTAGACTATTTCAGACAAATCGCGCAGCAGAACAATAAGTGATATGTCGAAACGATGTCTTCAAACTTTCAAATTTTTGTTTTGATGGTGGTGTCGATGGATGGATGGATGGATGATATAGACGCCAATTTTGGGATTAACGTAGTAAACTTGTACCTTATTCAAATCATAGATGGAAAGGCCTTTGGAATCAAAAGTATGATTTATTTTTTTTTGGGAAAATTAAAAAATCTAAAAAGTTCAGGGACTAGATGACTTGCACTGTACAAAGCAGTTTTGACGCAATCTGAAGTAACTTGAAATTTGATTAACAAAATTTTCTTATTATTTATTGTAAACGTTTATTTAAGAAAACCAAAGTTTATTTTTTCTTGATTTGTCAATCCAAATCGAATTGTGACTTGAAATATTTATCCACTCTTCTCCTTCAAAACACTACACAAAATTAACGTGATAGTGATTTATTTGTAATGATCAATCTTCCGTAGCTAAAATAAATATTAATATGTAAATGACATCATTAACATTAATTGCACGCGTTTAAATTTTTTAATTGAATTGGAAATATTTAGGTGAAAAATTTGGTAAATTATATACAAGTGAAGGAAGAATTTAAAAAGAAATAGTTTATCCTTTCAATAAAGTAAAACAGATAAGAGAAAAAAATTCCTTATTAATTTTCTTGTAAAATAAAAAGTCTGGTGCTCAAAATGAGGTTTGAATTCTGAGGTACACAAGTACACACACAGATAATAACCTTGACAAGTTGGTCACGAGTAGCTGGTGTGGTTGACCAAATTATCGAGTGCCATCAAAACACGTGATTTTGAAAGTTTTTTTTAAAAAAATTTACAATTGTTATTATTGCTGTATTGTACATAAATAAATCATTATGAAGGATTGAAACCTGTGAGGGCCCTGGTTCTATGAGATTATCACAACAAACTTCATCCGTTTGTTTACTTGGTCGACTTATCGTAATAGGTTATAGAGTCAAAAAATTAATATATATACACACGGTGAATCTCGGTTTAACTGATAGTTTGGCAATTTGTATTAGTATTAGTATTAGAGAAAAATCCATTATATCGAGAATGTTTTATTATGGAACCGAGATTTTTAATTAGTATCCGCTAAATCGAGGTATGCTAAACCGAGATCCACTATGTATTTTGGCCGAGTTAGACAAAGCCGACTTAAAAAATATGTTTAAAATTAGTATATTTCATGCCTCAAATTGGAATTTCTTGACGAATCCGATAAGAAACATTGAATAGAAAATAGAGGAATATCCTACGTGCCTTAAACAAGGTGTAAACATAGAAGAGCTCAAATACTCTCAATAAATAAATATAAGCAAAGCAGATCTGATCATTTAAGGTTTCGAATGAAGCTGATGTTGGTAGGTAACTTTCGGGGCTGTCTAACGTTCAAGTCTTCGAGTTTACCTGGTATCAATGTAGGTATTGGAACGTATCTTTCCTAGGATTCTCGACCTGATCGGAACTGGGAAGAAAAGTGGAGAGATGAACAATTGAAGAATCAAAGAGACACTGCTGGCATCTCGATACATTTATGCAATCTAAAATTTAATGTTAGTTCTCTTGGAACTGGAATAATCTTACCTCGAGATTTGTTGAAGAAAAGGGGTTTCTTACCCCGGCACAAATCTCTAGCTTTAAAGGTGATTATCTTCGTAATAGCTAGAAAGATCATTAGTTACAGATAATACAGCTAATAATGATGATGCTTTCTAAGTGTATCAGATAATTTAAGAAAGGTCAATAAACAACTGACGATAATGATGATGATGAGATTTATAAAGATGTTGATTTGGAAAAGTATTCATCCGTCGATGATCTATTTTCAATCCCAACACATGTTCGAGCTGTTATGCATAGAAGTGAACATTTGAAAGAAGTGTTGGATTAACTTAAATAATAGATATGAAAAAAATTAAAAGCGAGAGAACTCGTAATAATGACTTAACTAATTCTAAATTCGTTAGAAGTGTCGACTCTATTTACATGCATGCGCACAATCAGGATACTTTATCTTTATTTCGGCTTTACAAAGCGGTGTGTATACCGCACCATGGTGAAGAAGGTGAAAAACAACATTACACTGATATTTTTAACATGATGTAAATATATCAAGAGAAATTTAAAATTACCAAGAATAAAAAATAACCAACCCGATGACAATTTCTTGTTACATCTTTCACTACATTTGTATTTACTCTAGTCTTGATTAACGTGACTCTAAACATACATTAACAGAAGGGTGTCCTTATCATTGAAATTCTTGGAAATTAATAATCATATTATTTTAAAGAATGATTTTATTTTTTAATGAAATTTTTTTTTTACAATATTAAATTGGAAAATGCTGTATAAAATTTACAATAATTTAAAGTTTTTAATTTAAAATAAATTTTAGAAAAAGAAAATTGTCATCAATTCATTCAATAAGCCCATAAGGAATTATAGGCACTTTAATCAAATTAAATAATTTAGACATGCTATTCTCTTTGCCTTCTCTTATGAAAGAAAATACTTTACCATTACGACCCATTCTGCCAGTTCTACCTGACATGTGTAAATATTCACTTGCTGATGAAGGTAATCCCAAGATGAAAACGTGTGATAGCCATGGAATATCAATACCTCTTGCTAAATATTCTGGTGCAACATATAAAATTTGACGTTCTTGTTCACTTTTTAAACCTGGTAAAAATGGCGATGATTTTTCCATTCCAATATCTTTAATAAACTTAGTATCTTTGCCATCTTGAAGTTTTTCATTCGAGGAGGAGGATGAAGAAGAAGATGAAGATGATGATGATGATAATGATGATGATGCCAATTCCATTGCAGGTATATTAAAATCTTTGTCTAGTTTTTCAACTACTTTCGGTATATTAAATTTATTGTTAAGAAACAATATACCAGCTTTAACATTATCCGATTCAAAAACACCAGCAACGCTATCCAACATTAAATCATCGTCATCATCAAATGATTGAATTCTTTCTGAAATATTATAGCCATTATTATTATATCTATTTATTTGGTAATTATAAGACATTAAATTTTTAATTTGTTTTGAATTAATAACTAGGCAATGATGTGAAACTGTTGGCGTAAATGTGTTAGTTTGATTTATGTTAATATCTTCAGGTTTAGTAACATATTTATTTTCTGTGAAATAATGTTTGAGTGCATGATTAATGGTAGCAGATGACACGATCACCTGTGGCTTATTTTCAGAAGAAACCTCATTGTCCAGTAATGAAAAAAGTTTTTTCATTATTAATTCAGCTGGTTTGGGATGATTTATTCTGGATCGAATTTTTTTTATTGGTGCATGTTTTCCGGGCAATCTAATCAAGTGATCAGCTTCATCTAGCACGATAGTTTTTACACCTTGAAAATCTATCAAGTAATCTTCCATATTCATAATATCATGTAATCTAGTTGCTGTACATACAAGAATATGAGGTTTTTTTTCTTTCAAAAGCTTTAATTGAGCAATTTCTTCTTCAGCATCAGTTGATTTAACAACAGTTTGAACAATTAAATTCATTGGAAGATTTTCATGACCTAACAATTGATAAATCCAAGATTCAATTTGATATGCTAATTCACGACTTGGTACCATAAAAATACTGGTTATTAATGGTGTTTGTATTACATGATTTTCTTTGTTATTGATATGAAAAGATCTGTTTTTGTTAAGTAAAGCTAAAACAATTCCAAAAGTTTTACCAGATCCAGTAGAATCTTTAACAAATAAATCATGACCTCGAGAAATTTTTGGAATGATTAAATTTTGACATCTTGTTGGTGTTATAATGTTGAAGTTAGCTTTTAAAGAATCACAAATTGCTTTGCGTAATCCTAGTTTATACATGTGTGGCAAAACTAAATTATTTTAGCTGTGATTTATTGCTAGTTATACTTTACAAAAAAAAAAATATACATCTATTATTAATTATTATTGCAAAAATTTGATCTACATGTTTATGTGATACATAAATTTTTGCTATTTGTTTGATTTTCCCTATGTTTGTGATTAATATTTAACACCCCCAATGGATAAAGAAACAGATCCTGCTCAAAACGATATTTCTTTAGAAATTTCTGAAGACATTCAAAAAGACAACCAGCAACAACAAAATCAAGAACCAATTGATATAGCTATTGATAATAAAGAAGCAATCCTTGATAACAATGCTTCTTTAGAAAATTCCGATAACATACAAGCAGATGCACAACAACAACAACAACAAAATCAAGAATCAATTGATATAGCTATTGATAATAAAGAAGCAATCCTTGATAACGATGTTTCCTTAGAAAATTCTGACAACACGCAAGCAGATGCACAACAACATGAACAACAACACCAACAACAAAATCAAGATTCAATTGATATAACCATCGATAATAAAGAAATAATTCTTGATAATGATGTTACCTTAGAAAATTCTGACGACATGCAAGCAGATGTACAACAACAACAGCAGCAGCAGGAACCACAACAGCAGCAGGAACCACAGCAGCAGCAGGAACCACAACAGCAACAACAAAGTCAAGAATCAATTGATGAAGCTATTGACAGTGAGGAAGTAACTATTGATAATAAGGTTTCTTTAGAAAATTCTGACGACATGCAAGCAGATACAGAACAGCAACAGAATCAACAGCAACAAGAGCAACAGCAACAAGAAGAATCAAATGATGTGGCCATTAATTATAAAAATGATTCTTTTGGTGCACCTCTCACTGTAGGAGGAAGTGGGACAGTTGAATTTAGTGATGCAATGGCAAAAGTAAAAGCCATAGCAGCCAAATTGCTTGTTAATGCTTCTGCTAGTACTGGAGAAAATAATATAGTTCAAACACATGACAACAACATTGATCTAACGTCAAATACTAAAACTATGAATATTCCAACAAACAATATGAATAACGCAGACAAAAATCTAAACAGTAAGTTTTCCTAATGACTTTATTTGTTGCGTAGTTCCTTATTTTTATTTATTATATTATCACTATAATTGATTTTTCAGCATCTCAACAAGGACTTAAACGTTCACATGAAGATACTTACAGTTCTCACGAGCCTAGAAGTACTCATGACGATGATTATCGTGACGATTATCGAAGAGATTCATACAGAGGACGTGAAAGAAGATACGAAGATTATGGAAGGGACTCTAAAAGAGCTGCTTATGATGGTGGAGTATACCCCGAATGTAATTATTTTTTTTTCCTCAAGAATTGATTAAAAGTATTTGGTTCAAATCGTTTAATTTTTGAATGTTATTACATATTATAATATATAGATGATAGTGGCAGTGGCGTTGGCGGCGGTGGTAGCAGACATCGTTATGGTTTAGGAAGTGAGGAACGAAGGTCGCTCCATAATCCTCATTATGGGCCTGGAAATGACACACGTTCTATGTCAGTTGAGGAATTTAAAGTTCCTAATGCAGTGGTGGGTTTAGTAATTGGTCGTGGAGGAGAAAACTTGAAAAGAATTGAAAAAACGACAGGTGCAAGGATTCAATTTTCTCAAGGTTTGGCAAATATATAATATATATATTTTTTTGTATAACTATTCATTGTATAAATATATAATATTATATTATATATATATATATATATATATATATCAAAAGATCAACCTCCTGATGTGGTTGAAAGACATGTCACTGTTACTGGATTAGCTGATGATGTGAAAGTTGCTAGGGTAATGATTCAACAGCTAGTTGATGATGCTAGAAATGGTACTTTGGTTAATCGTCGTGATTCTAACACTCCTTCAAATGCTGCTGCTAATGCTACTGCCGCACACGGACAAAATCGGAATACTGTAACCGTTCAAATTCCAAGCAATAAAGTTGGAGTTGTTATTGGTCGTGGTGGTGAAACAATACGCGATTTACAAGACAGAAGTGGTGCACGTATTAATGTTACTCCAGACAGTGCAGCAAGTCCTCAATCTAATGAACGACCTGTAACTTTGATTGGAGATGAAGCGGCAATTCAAAGGGCAAAGGCTCTTATTGATGAGATTGTTACTAATGGAGATGGTGTGTTGAAGGTACATGTGTTTATAATTAATTGACTGTTTCTTTTTGGAGTTGTATTTATCATTATTATTTATCTATTTTAATTGCCAAATTTTTTATAATAAACTTAAATAATTGCTTAAAATTTTTATTAGAATAATCATCATAAAGATTACCGTTCCAACAACTACAATAGTGGAACTAGCGCTTACAATAATGAAAAAAGTCACGGAGGAGGTTATGGACATTATGGGTCAGGTTCCGGACAATATGGTGGTAGTGGTGGCGGCGGTGGTGGTGCATTAGGTAAGTCGAATCAAGAAAGTATCACCATCCAAGTACCTAATGATTCGGTTGGATTAATTATTGGAAAAGGTACGTTTTAAAAAAAACAAAATAGTGCAATAATGTAAATGCTAAATCATAATTAGAATTAAGTTTGTAAAAATTAAAAATCCTTTATATAGGAGGAGAAACTGTTAGAGCTCTTCAACAACAATCAGGAGCAAAAATTCAAATTGAACCTGTTCACGGAGTTCCACCTTTGGAAAGAAATGTACAAATCATAGGTAAGTCAACATTAATGACTACATATATAACACTATCTGATTGCTTATATTTTGTACGTCGTTTGCATAAAGTGTTGTGAATTCAATATCAGTTTTGCTCGATATGTTTTTGTTTATGATGTTTGATGATTGTTATAGGTTCTGCTGAAAATATTTCTGTCGCGAAATCATTGATTCTTGAAAAAGCTGCATCTGGAAATGTACTGTCATTTGTAATTGCTTGTTGAGTGTGATTGCTATCGTTTTTTTATTTTTATTTTTATTTTTTTTTGTTTAGAGCCATTGTTAATCTATGTTATTTAATGACCCATTGTCATTTCTACCTGTTTTTGATGATTATGTCACAATTTTTTTTTGCATATTGTTCGTTTTTTATGCATTTTCCAACTTTTCTTTAATAGCGTGAACGGCCATCTCGTAACAACAATGAACATGGAAAAAGGTATGTAGGAGAGATATCATATAGTTTGCAGCTTTTATGATAATCATAATAACTTTCTGGGGGTTCGACTTTTTTTTTTAGCGGACACCAACAAAACAATTATCAAAAAAATAATAACTACCAACAACAGAGTAGTTATCAACAAAATGGCTATCAACAAGGAAACTATCAACAAAATACAACAAGTACTAACACTGCTAGTAATAATAACAACATGGGTATTTATCAGCAACAGACCTATCCTACTGCCACAAATGTTTATCCTACTCAACCACAGCAAAATACTACATATGTTCAAGGCATTACAAGTGATTATACTCAAACACCTTCTACCACTTATCCTGCTTCTACCACTGCGTATGTTACACCCAGCGGTCAGCAGGCAACAATGGCATATACTCAATACGGGCAGTATAATCCTAATCAATCGACAACAACGACACCTTATCAATACCCCACCCAACCACAATACGGAGGGTATGGTCAAGCTATACAATACGCTCAGCCCACAGCTGTTCAATCAACCAATCAACCTACTACACAAATTGCTATGCAAGCTGTTAGTCAGCCTGCAACTCAACAACCTACAGGACAACCACAAGGTAAACTATTTTAATATAGTGTGACATTTATATAGTTATTAAATTGAATAAATTTTAATTTTATTATTATAGTCAATTATTATCAAACTCAGATAGCCCCTGTTGATACTACAAAAGTTGCAACAACAGGAGCAGATAATAAAACAGACAATGCAGTAGCCCCTGCATCCAATTACGGGTATCAAACATATCCTTATAATTATAATGCTTCTTCAGCTACAGCAACTGCAATTCAATATGCAACTGCCGCTGGACAAAATCAAACTGTTTATCCAATAACTGCTTCGACTGTCGCACCTTATGGCAGCACTACTGCTAACACTAAAGCTCCTACAACTAATAGTGCAACCACGCCTGGGACCACTGATCAATCTACCCAACAAAATGCCACGGCCACTTACACAGGATATTATGGTCAACAATATCCGCAAGATCAATATCCTCAACAACAACAACAGCAGCAGCAGCAGCCACAACAGCAGCCACAACAGCAATATTATCAATATTATCAACAACAACAGCAGCAGCAGCAGCAACAGCAGCAGCAGCAGCAGCAACAACAACCATACATTTACTCAAATCCACAAACTACCAATCATCTTGGCGAGACTCCAAAGCAATAAATTTTTAAAAATCCAAAATTTATATATAAATATTTTTTGTGTTTCTTTCATTGGGTTATATATATAATTAATATTTTTTTAAAAAAATTCCCCCAGTTTTTGATTTATAATAACATCAATATTACAGGTTACAAAAAATTTTCAATAAATGATAGTTTAGAATATATTAAAAGATTTATTTATAATATTTATTAAAACAAGTTTAAAAAAAAATCGAAGACCGTTAATTAATTATATTGATTTTTATTAATAAAAATTGATGATAAAGAATGAAGAATCATCTCCCATCGCTACTGTTATTAACATCTTTTTGGTAACTTTCCTATAAGTTTAACAATAACAGGTGTTGGTTGATAATGAAAATTCATTTATTTTGTTAAAATTTAGGTTTTGGTGCAAGTTTTCAAAGATTTTTAGTTTTAGCTGTTAAGGAAAACTGGAGACGATGATGTGAATGATGCATTACTCTTTCTATTACCAGTGATGGATTTATTTATTTCTCCAGTTTTATGATGTAGGAATAATAGTTGAAAAATGGGGACTTCATCACTAAAACTAAAGGATTCAGATTTTTTAAATAACATTGAATCTGCATAATCATCCAATTAAGTTAAAAGATTTATACTCGGCAGTTTTGTTATAAATACCACTTCCCTTCACTTTTTTGCCACCTGATTTTTTCATTAATCATCTATCACTTTCTTCCATATTAACCATCAGATAATAATAATATATCTATAATCCATATACACATAACAATAGATCACTTTTTTTAATCAGTTAAATGTTTACTAAAGAAATTACAAATCAGGTGATCATAAAATTTGCGTGTCACTGCATAAAGAATGCCACCTGGGGAATTATGATAGGCTGATTGATGGATGTTGAAAAAAAAATGTGCAAGATCAAATAATATATATATATATAACTGTTAAGACCATATTTATCAATTTTTCAAAAATTAAAAAAAATTAAAAAATCAAAAAAAAAAAGGAACTTTAATTAACTTAGTAGCAAACATGTATCAACAGCAACAACAGCAACAACAAAGGCCGCCACCGCCACCACAACAACAGCAGCAACAGCAATCACAATTCTTTACTCCAGCAGTAGATCTAAGTTACCCTAATAGTATGCCACCACCACCATCAGCTCCGATAACTTCTTATGCACAACAACAACAACAGTATCCTCCACCACCACAACAATATCCACAATCACCACAACAGTATCCACAACCACCACCACAACAGTATCCACAGCAACATCCACAGCATTATCCACAGCAAAAACAATCACAACCACAACAATCGCCTCCTTTAATGCCAAGTTTAACGAATCAATTTGGAAATTTAAATGTAACTGGTCAAACTCAGGTAAAAAAATTTAACATTCTTTATTCAAATACAATTTAATTGATTATTATTTTTGATATAATTGCCAACTTTCTTACTGATAATTGAATCAAATTAGCAATACAATTTTATGTCTGTAAATTTGATTAATGCTCCTCCTATTGTTAAAGATTTGGAAGCACCACCACCACCAATTAATATGCCCTCCAATGTAAGTTATATGAATTTCTAGTTTAAGGTTTAAATAAATAAAAGAAAATCCCAAAATACAACCAACACTGGGCGATGTTGAACATCAATCATGTTCACCAACTTTTTCTAATTTAAAGAGTTCTGTCACTCAATCGGACAAAGCAAATTGTGACCCGTCTTATAAACGATCTACTCTTAATGCTGTTCCTGGTACAACTTCACTTCTCAACAAATCTCGATTACCATTTGGTCTCATTATTACTCCTTATAGAAGTTTGAAAGAGGGTGAAGTTAGTATATTTTTTCTTAAACATTAATTGATCTTGTTATTGATATTTATGCTTTGTAAAAAAAAATAAATTATTAAAAATAATCTTTTTGATTTTAGGAACCCGTTCCAGTTATAACAGATGCAGTTATCGCCAGATGTCGAAGATGTCGAACATATATAAATCCTTTTGTTTCCTTTACGGATGGTGGTCAAAAATGGGGATGTAACATGTGTTATTTATTAAATGAAGGTATAAAAAATTCTTTATTATGTTTTATTTTTAAGTAATAATCATATTATTATAATTACGATTATGATAATTTTTGTTTTTAAAAGTGCCTCCACAATTTGATTGGGATATTCAAACAAATCAACAGGCTGATCGATGGAAACGAGCAGAATTAAATCATGCAGTTGTTGAATTCGTTGCTCCAACAGAGTATATGGTAATATTAATTTGAAAAATAATATACTTGACAAAATATCCTCCTATAGTAATTGAATTCTTTCATTCGAAATATACATAGTAATTATCTATGAATCTTATAATTCATAAAATAAAGGTTCGTCCTCCACAGCCACCAGTTTATTTATTTGTGATTGATGTATCATTTCCTGCAATCCAGTCAGGTAAGCAGGAAAAAAATTGTATAACAATAATATCTATAAAAAATTTTTGTTTAATAAAAAATTTTTTAAAGGTGCTGTTGCAACTGCGGCAAGAACAATACTAGAATCTCTTGATCGAATACCAAATGAAGAAAATCGCACAAAGATTGGATTTATCACTGTTGATACTTCATTACACTTTTATAGTCTTAATGTATGGATTAATTGAGTTATATATCAAAATATGGTTTAATCCTATTTCACAATTAAATTATTTGAATTTTTCTTGCAGAGCAACGCATCTGAACCACAGATGCTTGTTGTTTCTGATCTCGAAGATATTTTTCTTCCTCGACCTGATGACTTGTTAGTAAATTTGAAAGAGTCACGAACAGTTGTTGAAGCTCTTCTTAGTAGACTTGGTGATACGTTCAAAGATACTCAAATAGTTAATAATGCTTTAGGATCAGCTTTGTTAGCTGCTTACAAGTTAATTGTACGTAATATATTATAATGTGTATATATGTTTATATATATAGTGAGTTATATGTGATCTGTTTCCTTTTTTAAAAAGCTTATTTTTTTTAAATATACATTTATTTTATTTTTGAATATTCTTTCACTTATTTAATTATTATTTAATACTTATTTAGTCACCAATTGGAGGAAAAATTGTAGTGTTGCAATCAAGTTTACCAAATATTAATCCGGGAGCATTAAAATCTCGTGAAGATCCAAAATCATTGGGTACACCAAAGGTAATTTTCAATAATAATGACAAAAATTCTTGAGTATTTTATTACTTGATATTTTTTATTAAAAATTTTCTATTATTTTATAGGAGTCAGCATTACTACAACCTGCTGATAATTTTTATAAAAAATTTGCAGTAGATTGTTCAAGGTCTCAAATTTGCGTTGAGATGTTTTTACTTGGTTCACAATATGCAGATGTTGCTACATTAGGTGAAATAAAATTTTTTTAAAAAAAATGTATATATCGTTTATATAAATAATTATTAATATTAAAAAAGAATATTCATTATTATTATTATTATTATTAAAGGATGTTGTCCGAGATTCACTGGAGGTCAAACATTTTTTTACCCGTCATTCAATGCAGGTAGAACCGAAGATGCACTTAAATTTGCACATGAATTTGCAGAATTTTTGGCTAGCCCGATTGCTCTTGAGGCTGTTATGCGCGTCCGAGCATCTAAAGGTAAAAAATAAATAAGTTATTAACGTTATATTTCCTTTAATTATTTAAATGCAATCTATTTTATTAATAATTTATTATTGAATAGGCATTCATATGACAGCTTTTCATGGTAATTTCTTCGTTCGCCAAACCGATTTACTATCTTTACCGAATGTACCAAGGGATTGTTCTTATGCAATTGAACTTGGCATTGAAGAAAATATAAGTTCTACAACAGTTTGTTTCCAGACTGCATTATTACATACAACTTGTTTTGGTAAGATTATTATTACATTTTATTTTTATTTTTATTTCTATTTTTGGAGGGTGTTATGAATAAAATGATTTTAATTGAGAAAATTTATTTCTGATAGGTGAAAGAAGAATTCGTGTTCTCACACTAGCATTACCTGTGACAAATAACGTAGGCGAACTTTTTTCTTCTGCTGATCAAGTTGCCATAGCAACACTATTAGCAAATAAGGGTATTTAATCCGTTGAATATTAAAAGGATTTTCATAAAACATTCGGGCTTTCATTATAGTATTCTAATCATTATTGTTATTTTATTATGGTAACATTGTTTATATGTATAGCTGTTGATCGTTCATTAACATCAAAATTGGAAGATGCCAGAGATGCATTAACAAACAAAATAATTGATATCCTTGGTGTATATAAATCATCTGTAACTGGATCCCAATTTGGAGCATCTCCACAATTACAAATTAGCCCTAATTTAAAACTATTACCATTATTAGCACTTGGATTACTTAAACATGTAGGTTCAAAACGATTATTATAATGGTAAAATAAATATAAATGAAATGATAATATTATAAATGTTTTGTTTTGTTATTATTATTATTGTTATTATTATTATAGATTTTTTTAAAATATATATAATATGATATTCAATCATTTTATTTTCTTTTAGGTTGGTCTTCGTGCAAGTTCACAAATACCAACAGATTTACGATCTTATGCTATGTGTTTATTGACCACGATGCCATCACAACTATTAATTCCATATTTGCATCCCAAGTTTTATTCACTACATAATATGCCACCAGAGGTATTATTGATTATTATATTATTTTAATGATACCTCTATTAATGAAATTTAGATTGCAATCAATGATTAATTATTCAACTGCTTATTAATATTAGGTTGGAACGTATGGGCCTGATGGAACTATTATTATGCCTGAGCCATTAAATTTGAGCAGTGAGAAAATAGAGCGTCATGGTGCATATTTATTAGAAGACGGCCAAAATATTTTTATTTGGCTAGGTAGACAAGTGGTACCTCAATTATGTGTGGATTTATTGAGTGTTAATTCATATGAAGAAGTTCGCACTGGAAAAGTAAAAATTTTATCTTTTTATTTTTAATTAAAGAAATCATAACAATCTTAATAATAATCTATTTATTATTAATATCATTTAGGCCACTTTACCATTAATTGATAATCCATTTTCACAAAGAGTAAACGCAATAATTGGTAAAACTCGAGAGTCACGCCGTGGAGTATATTACCCGCATCTTTATATAGTAAAGGAAGACGGAGAACCATCATTGAGGTTATGGTTTTTATCACATATTATAGAAGATCGTACAGATACAGTGATGAGTTATCCACAATGGTTGGCACATTTGAAGGATAAGGTAAGATTTTATATATACAGTTTTCATGCTTATATAAATATATTTCTTACAAACTAAAAATATTAATTGATGATTTCATATATTAGGTTAATAGTGGCTCATTTTAAGAAAACAACCGAGCAGTTACTGTAAAAGTGATTAAAAGATGATAGATAATTATCAAAAACATTCAATAATTTTTTGTTCTCAAACCAGAGAATGTATCATTAAATTCTGTTGATTATAAAAACTTTTATTATTATTAGACTGATCTTAATTTTCTTGAAAGACATTTTTAATTTTAAATTAATATTGAAAAAAAACTTGTGCGAATTAATAATATTTCATATAAATATCCTAAAATTATATATTATAATTTTTTTTATTGGTTAATATTGGTAATAATATTTATTTATTTTTTGACTATTTTCATGTTGGAATTTCAATTTCAGGGTTCAAAGTTCTAGTAACCAGCTTATTATTATTATTTGACACCACAAATTTGATAATAAAATTTATTGGTTGTGTAGATCCTTTAATTCCTTAAAACCATCCCCGTTTCCATTGAAAATCCTCACTTGTTAAAATATGACATCAAATGCTTGCCAAATAGCAATGATATTCTTTGGTGCCACGGGATTATAAAATCACATGACTCAGTCATTATGAGTTTGAGTATTCAAATTATATTGAAGGTATATCTAAATAAATTTTACTTGAATAAATGAATAAAGCAAATACATAATTCAAATAAATGAATAATGCAAGTAAAATGAATAATTCAAAAAAATATGATGATGGTTTTCTTATATTTGTTCTGGCCACGTTTTGGAAGATCTTTTACTAAATAGGAAAGAACACCCCGTGCCAAATTTCATTTTTGATAAAAAACTCTTTATTTCATTATTGTTGCTTAGGTTCTAAAGATCGCAAAAATCGAGAGTTTTTCCAATTTTATTATAAAAAAAAAAAAGCCTTGGCGGTTTGAAGTTGTACAATTTTTTTGATGTCTTTAGATGATGATGATGACCTGCACCATAATCGAAAATACTTTCGCGTGATATTTTCCACTTGTATCACAATGATTTTCTTAAATTTTATTGGCCAAAATTTGTGCACGTGATAATTTTAAACCAAAATTCGTCGTCCTCTTTAATACTCTCTGTGTCACTTTGATGGATTTTGCCGTCGTCCATTGTACCTTCATTTTGCACAAGTTTACTATTACAGGACTATTATTCCCATGTTAACCCAAAATTGGCAGTTTTTTTTAATTTTTTATGGTTGTATAGTGATTCTTAATCATTAAAATCACTGATCTTTCTTTTTATGTGTATATCTTAAATAATTAAATGTGACAAAGCCAGACAAAGTGAAATGAACATTACATACCTAAAATTTCAGGGATCAAATTTTTTTTTTTTAAGTCTGGTGAAATTTTTCCTTCATTATAGAACTTACAGCCAGCTAGTTCTATGATATAAATCAAAAAATTGATGAATTGGTTAGTATAATAAAGCCTGGAAAGATTAAATTAAAAAATAAAATAAAATAATTAATTATTGATGAAAAGTACTTTGGAGGACATAAACAATTATTCAATAAGAAAATTTGAGCAGGACATACATAGTTTTTCATTTCTTATCTTTTTTTGTTGTTATTTAATCCATTCCTTTAATGTGAATGCATTTGTCTCCATAAATTGTATATGTCTGTTACAATATTCATGATGACTATGTATTATTATTATTGAATATATTCCTTTTTACAAAGGATTAATAAATAAATTGCATCACCCAAATAATGATAATACCAGAAAATTATTTCATTAGAGGGTGGCATGAGTAGAAAATATATATTTTTTTTATTTTACATATAATTATATAGTTTACCTGAAAATTATTATGTAAATAATTTTTTGTGCAATTTGTAAAGCTTATTTTTATTACGGTGCAGATCATCTACAATCATTAATTGCTTATAGTAACAATTGGTCAACTTCAAAATACTAAAACAAAAAAAAATTATATCATTTTAAAAAA
>CAJVPN010000977.1:0-19104 GCA_910592215.1 Entrophospora candida
CAAAGAAATCAGAGAACTAGATGCTAGAACCTTTAACATGTATAAATAATGTTGTAATTTTCTCAACTTCATGTATCATCTTTAATCATTATCCATAATCATCATTTAATAAATAACACTGCCCATGTCTTGTTGTCTTCAAATATTATATTTTCATAGTGATAATAAATTTATCTCTAACAATGGATTCACACTAATACTGTGCATAATTATTTTCTCTTATTTTATATTTTTCACCATTATTTTTATTATTTTTTATTTATTTTAATGAGGTAATATTTAATAAATTTTATTTAATGAAGTTTGGATATGTACTAAGGATGTTAGCTGAAATTGTTTTTAAATTTCCGAATCATACATGATGGCGAAATAGTTTTGTTTCGACAATAATTTCGACGATTAGGGTTCAAACATTTCGAATATATCCTAACAGGTTTCGAAAAAATCAAATTCGAAATCAAAATCGAAATCCGAAATCAAAATCGAAATTTGTAATCAAAATTCGAAATTCGAAATTAATAAATAACTTTTTTTCATTTTTGCATTGATCATACATGATAGCGAAATAGTTTTGTTTCGACAATAATTTCGACGATCAGGGTTCAAACAGGTTTCGAAAAAATCAAAAGTCGAAATCAAAATCGAAATTTGTAATCAAAATTCGAAATTCGAAATTAATAAAAAGTGCTTTTATTTCAATTTTGAATTTTGATTTCGATTTTGAATTTCGATTTCGATTTTGAATTTCAATTTTGATTTTGAATTTATATTTCGATTTTGAATTTAGATTTTGATTTTAACTTCGCCAAGAGTATTTCGAAAACTTGTGTGATTTTTTCGAAAGTTTCGAATTTTATCAAATGACTTTCGCCATCATGTATGAAAACAACTATATTTTTATATTTTTTTTATAAAAAATAAAAAAAAAAGGTTGAGAAAAAAAATTTTTATTGATTCTTGCTATCTTTTTTTTATTACATATATTATGAAAGATTTAATTTTATAAATTATACAAAAAAAATTATTTCAAATCAGCTTTATGACGTTGAATAAAGTCATCAAGTGAAGAAGGATTTCTACCAGTCATGGTTTTAAATTCATGTGCAGTAACAAAATTTGTACGATGTGCTTTGACCAAATCGTAAAATTCAAGCAATAACATTTTTTCACTTTCATCCAACATCTACAGTATATATAAATAGAAAATGAGTAAAAATTCCAAATTAAAATTATGTTATAAATATGCGTGTAATTTTTTACCTTGACATTTGATAAGATTTTCAAAGCCTCTTCATTAGAAATATCTTCAAATTTTATTTCTTTGCCCACGACTTTCGAAATATGTTGAGCCATTTGTTGACCAGTCATTGCGGTGGGTCCAGTCATTGTAAGTAATTGACCAGAATATTCCTTCATCTTGTCAGGATTAGATAACAATAAAGAAGTAGCTTCAGCAACATCCAATAAATCAGCTGGTGCAAATTTACCATCTCCACTTGGAATTGGAAGTGTTCCTTTTTTAATCTGTTCTTGGTACAACAAAAGATTTTGCACGTAAAAATTTGCACGTAAAATCAACCAATGTTCAAAATTAGCTTGTTTAACTAAATGTTCGATCTTTTGAAATTCGCAAAGGTGTGAGTGACTTTTCTGATCGGCAATGTCAGTTGCTGCCATCGAAATCATAATACAATTCTTGACTTTTGCCTTGGATGCTGCATCAACTAAATTTTTGGCATGCCCGGCTTTATCTTTTTTCGTGGGAGGGATTAATACGACAGTGTCCGCTAATTATTTATATTAGAACAAAATTCATCGATTTTAATATTTGTTTTCACGAAGCATTAATAATGATGTAAATCTCACCTTTTTCGAAGATTCCAATATAATCTGAAGTAGATTTTGCCTTTATTTAGAAATAAAAAAAAAGAATTTTTATAAATTTTTCAAATTAAATTAAATTAATAAATATATTTCTTTTGTACCTTAGATATCGTAACACCTTTATCTTTCAAATCAATCGATTGAGATTCATCCTCAGCAATGGCACAAATAGATTGAATTTTATTTTTTAAATCAGGTGTGGTAGCGAGATGTTTAGCAATTTCGTATCCACTAGTATCAAATGATGAAAATACAATTATTGGGAACATTTTAACATGTGGAGCAAAAATAAATGATTATTTTTTGAAGGTAAGAAAAAACTTACGTGAATCCGTCGACCGAAGTGATGCAGACCTTCAATTGGTAATTAAAAGGATAAAAAAAGTAATATATTAATCAAAATTAATTCAAAAATTAACGAAGTGAAAAATATATCAATATATCAATCATTTAATTAATAATCACTTTTGGTTTAGACATGTTTTTTTATTAATAAAATTGAATTTATTTTTTGCAAATTTTGAGAAAGGGGAAATTCCAGTTCTTTATAAAAGAGAGTTTTAGGATTTTTACTAATGATAATTTTGTTTAATTGATTTAAAAACATTGCGTAATAATTATTTCATGAGAAAATAATAAATCATTCGAAGCAACACACAAAATGTGATACAAATTTGTCGTAAATCTAATACCAACATCCTCCTCGTGATTGTGATATTAACGATTCATCGCCGTTTCTTGTTTCTCATTTTAAATATTGTGGTAGCATGTTGTTTAACTTGCTGAAATCGTCATCATGCATTCTTCATTTTATCTTCCCAGACATCAGTTTCGTTTTAGATATCAACATTTGATCAATAATTAATAATCCATATTTACCATCAATGTTAATAACAATACTAATCTTGGAGAATCAGCTTTAAAAACTTTAACATCATCCTGTTCATTCATCATATTTTTGTGAAACTTCAATGGGTATTTACACCTTTGAAGTGAATCATAACTTTTAACGCTCCTTTTCGCAATGTAGATCATAACTTTGTTTAGATATATTAATAATAATATTTTAGCATTTCTAATTACATGAGAATCCAAATATTGTAATCAAATAAAATCTTCTCGATATTAAAGTAAATAACATCTTCATCACTTTGATTAAATAATTATTAATTATTAGCTCGTGAAGCGCTCGCTTCTGATACTATCTGGCGCTAGCAATGAATGAATTGAATAAATTTGACGGGGTGATTTTGAAATTTACTTTCCCACAAGAAAGCAGGACGTAGACTGAGAGAATATATAAGAATCTAAAGAATCCTGATAAATAAATATATGTAAAAGAAACCCTTTGGAACCAACATAGCATCCCCATTCATCCATGACTTTGGACTAATTACTATATTGCGATGAGTAGTGGTGATAAAGATAGTTTAATTATAAAATTGTTGGGTTTTTTTCATGCTGGTGCGTACGTTATGATTACGCTCAACAACTAACCAGTGCATTTTCTTTAAATGATGCATTTGTACATTTTTATTTAAGATCCAATATTAATAATAAATTCGATTTTTACAATCATTTTAGGTATAGGAAGGAATTTTTAAGTAGCATATAATGATCCTTTAGAACAAATATTTTTTTGCAATTGTAATACTTTTCCTGGACGGTGCACAGATACAGGCAACATGAGTCATGTGCAAACTTTATAAAGCAAATTTATTCAATTATTATTTCACCCCTTGAATTAACGTATCGAAATGCAAGCTTAGTGTGGATATGAATATATCAAAAAGACAATCTGCAAAGTAATAAAATTTATCGTATCTATGTGAATATGAATATGAAATGGCCCTTATTTTCTTGAAAGTACAGTAAGGTTGTGGTTGTGGTTACTCATCATGAATTCTAAAAAAAAGTTTTCAGAATTACGAGAGTTCTCCCTCAATCAGAACAAGATATATATTTTGATGAATCAGCTCGAGACCATGGATTATGGTGCAATAGGTATTGAAATTTTATTGCTGGAATCATAATATCAATATGTTGCAATTATTGCCGCTATTGCAGAAAAACAGAATAATTGGTCCCCATATACCAAACTATTGATCTTGTGACATTATACGGGTTCAAATAACAGACGTTCGAGGTGACAAAGTCATCAGAAACATTCTCAGTTGTGGGAAAAAAAAGATAATTGATTTTGTAATGACTATTACTATAGAAATAGGAATAGTGTTCTTTATTAAAATGTGCTAAATATACCTAAAAGGAAAAACATAATTTTTCCGCTATTTATTGGAAAAAGAATGTTTTATAGTTCAAGTAAACAATTTCAATATCATTACACTGCCAGCATTTGCAAAAAGTTAAGGAACAGACCATATTAATATCAGCAGTCACCCATTGAAAACG
Source organism: Entrophospora candida (assembly GCA_910592215.1). Classification (NCBI taxonomy): domain Eukaryota; kingdom Fungi; phylum Glomeromycota; class Glomeromycetes; order Entrophosporales; family Entrophosporaceae; genus Entrophospora; species Entrophospora candida. The sequence continues at coordinate 4,297 of CAJVPN010000977.1, forward strand.
TGTGTGACAAATTATGAAAATGATTTTGAAAAATGTCAAAAAAAAATTCAGTGAATGGCAAGTATTTTGTATCAAATTTTTTATTTGACAAAGTAGTCATATACTGTATATCTTCTACATTATTTTCAACTTTAATTACGACAAATATAATGATAATCATAATAACAATGTCTGCCACATTGACCACCATTGCATTCGTTAAATCTGTCAGTGGCGCTAATACTTTGAGTAGAGTGTCCACGACGAGATTAGATGATCGAGAATATGTAAAGTCCCAATACAAGGCTTTTCAATGTGTATAATAAAAACCAGCTTGAAGATATACGATACAATTGAATTGTTTATAAGAAAGTATGCGTTCTCAATTTTAAAACTTCCCAAAAATCTAAGCAAGCATGGGGTCAAATGAAAATGAATGATTTTGTGGTGACTAAATCTTGATCCCTGAAATTCCTTTGCAACGCCTAATTGAAATTTGTGTTTCAACTATATAATTAATTTACATTTATTTTTTGATTATCCGCAGAAGTTTAATTTAATATTGTAATATATATAATGTCGTGCTTTATCTTTTTCTCAAAGTAAAAACAATTTGCAAAAAAAAAACCAAGAAATGATTAAAACATTCAAAACCAAACAACCTATTAACCCCAACTTGAAAAAAAATAATGCAAAAAAATATCGTTCCTTGTCAAAAAAACGATTAATACAATTCCATAATATTTTTTATCAAACGTTATGTCAATATAATCCAAATATAATAGCTATGGAAAATGACGAATTTTTAGAATATTTGGCTAGTCAAATTTGGGAAGAAGGAATTTTACAAAGAAAATTAAAAAATGATGATTCAAATGATTCTACTGCAATTGATAACAATGAGCTATTTGAGTTATCAGAACAAGAAATTATCGATAAAATTTTTGAAATAATTAATCAAGATTTTATAAATTTTGAAATTTGCAATAATGAAAATGAAATTTTGGAAATTTCTAAATCCATTCTGCAAAATTATAAATCTACTATTTCTCCACTCGTTGAAATTAATAAAAATGGGAACGAAGACGATGACAACGAAAATGACGAAGAAGAAGAACAAGAAGGAAACAACAAAGATGAGGAAGAAGAGGAATATGAACCTGGTACATGTCAATTATGTCATAGATATGTGCGGCTTTCATTTCATCACTTGATACCAAAGATGGTTCATAAACGAGTCATATCCAAAGGAATGTTCTCGAAAGAAGAATGTCAAACTAGAGGAATAAATATTTGTAGATCATGTCATTCCGCCTGTCACAAAATGATTTCTCATAAAGATTTGGCTTATTATTATAATACGCTTGATAAATTGTTGCAACACGATGGAATCGCAAGATTTGTTGAATGGAACTCTAAACAAAAATCTCGCTCAAAAGATTACCACCAATTAAACAAGTTAAAATATTCAAAACAATAATAGTAATTATCATTTATAAATAGATTATTTATGTATTTAATTTAAATGTATTCTAAATATTCTAAATATTCTAAATATTCTAAATAAAAATTTATGTCACAACTACTCGCTCTTCTTCCTCCTTCTCGTTCTTTTAATTCCTCTCCTTCAACCACCCTCTTCAATCTCCCTCTTCAATCTTCAATATCCTCTTCAACATCCCCATCATCTTCATTAACACGTGAAATTCTTTTTTGACATTTTTTAACTTCCAATTGCCAATCAGTAGTTATAACTGCTAAAACTAACCCTAATCCCATAATTAACGATCCTACAATTACTCCTATCCAAAGTCCCTTCAATCCATACGAAAATCTAAATGCTAGTATCAAACTTAACGGCATTCCTATCAAATAATATGACGTTAGGTATATTGTTGCCACTATGTCTTGTCTTCCTTGACCACGAAGAATTCCTATAATTCATTGTTTTTTAGCCGAGCTGTGTTATTCAAATAATAAATAATAAATAATCAATTAAGCTTTACCTGACCCAACTACTCCTAATCCATCTGAAATCTTTATAAAAAAATTTTGTTTTTTTTTTAATTATATTTGATCGCTACTTTTTTTTTCCAATCTCCACCTAATAAAAAATTTACCTGAAGTAAAACACAATATGGCAAAACTGTCGAAACTAATGATACTACTTCTCCATCATTAGTAAATAAATGTCCTAAAGAATCCCTAAACATTAATAACAAAGTGCTGTTAAAAGCAGCTCCTAAAACTGCAAGTACTAACGAACTATTTGCTGTCACTCTAGCTTTATTTGCTAATTTTGCTCCCAACAAATTGCCTATTCTATTCGAAGTTGATATGGAAATACTATGTGGCAATTGATACAACAGTAGCGCAATCGTTAGAATTAGTCTGTGTCCAGCCAATGGTAAATTTCCGAGGTATCCTGCCGCTAATGCCAAAAATTCATAAACCTTGTTTCATTTTTTTAAATAAAAATAAAAATAAAAATATTATTATTATTATCATCATCATCATACGTCCCATACACAATTACATATCCATTAAAAAAAATTTTTAAAGAAACATACCCACCAATCTGCAAGTGATGTTAAAATACCAGGGACAGCAAGTTTTAACAAAGGAGACCAATCTTGAAGACTTTCACTAGACCATCCACCCCAACCTTCACTACCATCAACATATTTAACATAAAATATTGAACAGATCATCATTAACCAATTAGTTATGGAGATTGCTATTGGAGCACCAATAAAACCCAAAGCTATCGGTTCCCACAAAACCAATACATAATTTAGAATGAGACTTATTGGACAACAAAACATCAGAATATAAGTTGTCGCCTTCATAATTCCTATAACCATTTTGTGTTCAAAAGAAAATATTTATAAAATTATTATCAATCTATTATTATTTCCAATTAATTAATTGAAAAAAAATAACCTTGAGCCTGGAGATATTTCTCAATACACCAAAAAATTAAACATGGAGGTACACCCAATAACAAATAACGTAGATATATCTCTGATTTCATTGACAATTCAACATTTTGTCCCAAAAACCCAAGAATTGTTCCTGCATTCCACCATGTAATAACCGCAAATGGAACAATTCCAACTAGAATTATTATGATAGCACGTTGCAAGTATATCCCTATCAACTTTGGTCTTCTTGATGAGAAACTTTGTGGAAACAATGTATCTAATGCCAACGTAAATCCGAATCCAATTGACCACACTGTTACTGCTGCGTACTACACGTGATTAAAGGTGTTAAACAAACACTATTTTTTTATTTTTTTCATGCATATTTTTTTTACTAACCATGGATCCTAAAGCAAGAGCAGCAAGTTCTGTTGATCCCTTAAAGAAAAAGATGTAATCAATCAATCAATAATTAATTAATTAATCGATTAATCAAATAATTGATTCAATTCTTTCATCATTAATTACATATTATCTTATTACCATATGTCCCAAGGCGGTCACACTAAAAGCTTGTAGAGCATATTGTAATAGGAATGCCAATAATGCTGGAAATGCTTGTTTTAGTAAATGAATTGCTTCATTAAAATCATACTTTATAACGTCATGATCATTGGCGTAATTATTATGTGATGACAGCAAACTTGTGACTTCATCAGTATTAATGTTAGTATTTGAATTATTATAATTATTTAGATTATTATTATTATTATTATTATTTGGGTGATCAAAATTTAATGTAGACATTGTTGGAGGTTTATTTTGACTGGTGATTTTTATTTGTTTCTTGTGTTCCCTTGGATGAGGAATTTGGAGTCTTTTATATTTATTTTGTTTATTATTATTTATATTATTATAGAGTAATCCAAATATATTATCTATATCGGATATTTGATTTTGTTACACCACCTCATCATCTCATACATTCATACAAATATTTTATTATTGAACATTTTTAATTTATAATAATAATAATAATAATAAATATTAATATAATATTATATCGAGAGAATCTCGTTCATAATTTATCTACTTATTAATATTAAATGGAATTGGAGTTGCAAGAAAACATGAAAAGAATTATAATTCATAATGGTCATAATGGCAATATTGGAAACGTCGTTGATCAGAACAATAACTGGAAAAGAACACCATCTTTACCTTTTGAGCTTCTCAGGTATATTTTTTCACTCCTCGGAGAAAATAATATGAAATCATTACATTCTTGTCTCCTTGTCAATAAACAATGGTGTAATTCAGCCGCTACTATTTTATGGAGAAGGCCATTTGAACTTTCATCAATGTTAGATTCAGCAAAATTAATTTCAATTTACGTAAAGTTTTTTTCAGATAATGTTAAACGAAATTTATTTAACAAATTAAGTATAGAAATAGCACCATTTACATCATCATCGTCATCGTCACAACCCAGTTATAACAATGCACCGCCATTATTAGACTATTTAGCTTATTTAAGACAAGTAGACTTTAAAAAAGTTTATAAAGCAACTAGATTTTGGTTAAATTTGCCAAAGAAAAGTATGGAGGAACCGTTTGGAATTTCGGTAAAAAGGAGACAAATCAATCAAGCAAATGCGATCGTGAAAGAATTAGGAATATTATTTTTAAATTTTGCTCAAATTAATAATTTAACGATTGATATTAGAGATTTTGATTATGATTTAGCAACAGATATTCATGATTGTATTTCTTGGCCAACATATCCTTTACTTAATCGGAATAGTTATTACAATAGTAGTAATGAGAATATTGAAATTAATGACGAGAACATTGAACGTGATAATAGCACTATTACTGTTAATAATACACATAATGCTAGTAATGAAGTGGTATTGAGGTCAGAAATTCGAGAATTTTTATGTGCGGGACAATTTGATAAAGACAAAATTTTAGAGGAAATGACACCTATATGCAAAGATATTGAAATCTTAAGTTTACATGACTCTAGTGGTACCTCATCAGATTCATTAGCAAATTTTATAATGGTTCAAAAAAGATTAAAGAAATTTATTTTAACAGATTGGCATTTGAACACTCAAAATATTTTCTCTGCTATTGCAACACAATCAAAAACCTTAAAACATTTTGAAATTATAAATTGTAACTTGCCAATAAGAGTCGTTGACAAGATAAATGAATATAAAGATTGGTTGTTTGAAAATTTAACAAAATGCCACAAATTGGAATTTTTAAAAATAGAAAAATGTCGAAATTTATCATCAATAGTAATGGAACCTTTAGCAAAAGTTGGATTAAAAAATCTAAAAGTTTTAATTATCGACAACTATATTAACGATTATAATGATGATGATTGGGATTGGAATTGTTATTATTTCAATGACAACAACAACAACAACAACAACAACAACTATAATAGTTATAATTACAATTATAGGAATAAAAACAACGACAACATCTTCAACAATAAGCCTCCAGTATCAGAACTACAATCACTAATAATAAAATCACACGATACATTGATTGAAATTGATTTAAATGTAAATTTAAAAATTCATACAAATATTCTAGAAACAATTGGAAACAATTGTTCGAATTTATCAAAGCTAAGTATAGCAATTACAGGAGACCAAGAATTAAAAAATTTGATAAGATTATTTGAAAGATCTTTGTTGAAAAAATTGGTTGAATTGAGAATACAAAGAAAAAAGGAAACTTTTTCTAATACCGCCTTAAGAAGCACTTCAACACCTTCAACGGTATTTGAAGTTAAACAATCCCTAATTGAATTAGGGAATAGTTTACCATCATCAATAAAATACATAGAATTGAATAGTATGATGTTTAATTATAAGAGCTGGGAAGAATTTCTAAATGTTTGTCCGACTTCTATTGAACATTTAGCATTCAATACGATGCAGGATCAAACTAAATACAAGAATTTAATTGAAAAATATGCAAAAAAACATGACAAGCGCTTAAAATGCAAAGATTTAAGTGAATATTCATGGCTATCACCAAAATATATAATGGTTGATTTGTTTTAATTTTGGCCTTTGCCAAAATAAATTGTGACGAATTGTATAATATGGTATTAGACAACATTGTATGTTACGTATTCAATAATTATATTGGTTAGATTAGAAACTTTAGGGTAATTTTATAATGGATATTATATATATATAATTAATTTTTTTGTCAATCAATACATATTAATTTTGTTTTGCTTTATTTGATTTACGTGTAATATATTTAATTTTTATTATTATTATTTTTTTCAATTAATTATTTAGTTTATATAAAGTTTAGATTTTTTAAAAAAAATTCTTCAAATGTTTAATGATATTTCATCCCAAACAATGGATGGACTTTAAGTTCTTATTAAGATGCTTTACCACTAAATAAATATTAAAACTTGTAAATGATTTAACAAAATTATTTAAAACTTTAGAACACCATTCTACCATTTTAAAAGCAAAATTTTCTATCATCGGATAAAAAGACCTGAAAAAAGAAGTTCTATTAATGTAAGATCAATTTAATTTATTTTTTAATTTAGTTGTATAATATCAGTATAGATAAACATCCGATGACTTATTTTTAAAAATCGAAAAATCAATAATTATATCTAGAGAGTGGAATTTGGAAAGAAGAAACAATTTTTAGAAGGTTTCTTATCGTTAATTAGATTTGATGGAAAAATTAAACCTTACAAAGAAACTGTTGATATAAGAGTATATGAAGAGCTTCATCAATATCATCTTACTGGTATATGGTAACAATTTTTAATATTTACATTGGATTAATAAAAAATGATACAACAATGAAATTATTTCATCACATCATATTATTCTTCATAGTCAGTTTTAAATAAATCATATTAATGTCATTTCAATCAAATTTTTTCTTGCAAATATATATACTCGCGGTTTTCTGTGATATTCATTATACGTATAACCCAAATGAGCACTTTGGCTAAACTGACTGTTTAGTCACCAGACCTGATAATATACCCAATATCTTTAGTATGAATAATTGTTTTCTTTTCTTTATAAACAAAATTATTCCTATTTTTCACAAAAAAAAACAAAGCATGTTGTGGAATTATTGTTTTTAGTTGAAATTCTTTTTGATTTCGGCAATGATTTTATTTATAATTTAAAGACACAAAAACATCCTATATCTAAATCTCTCGATAATTTTCTCTATTCTTCAAAAGGTAAGTTTGTGGGTTAAAGTCTATTAAAAATTTAAAACCTAAACTAAACCCAATTGTCAAGTTTTAACACATCTTAACAGCATAATAAAAAATGTGTATCATGTTTTGAAATATATATTTTATTGAGAAATAAAAAAATAAGAACCACAGAATAATTGTTTTTGCTAATACTTAAATTGTTAATCTATTTTATATAATTGGATATTTAGTATTATTAATATTAGTTGGATAGCCTTTAGATTTTTTTACAGCATCTATTCTCCTAGGCATACTATCAACTAAATTTGCCAATGTCTCTATGTCAATTTGGTATGCTCAACAACAGATAATTCTCTAATTTTAGTCATCTGATTTAAATATATGATTTTTTGTGAAAAACAACGTGAAGATCTAAAAACAATTTTGATAAATGTTTATATTACGTATTATTCAAACAATATATATATATATTTCAAAGCATGATGCACATTTTTATTATGTTATTTAGACATGTTAAAACTTGACAATTAGGTTTTGTTATCAATTGAAAATTTTTTACTTTGACTTTTAAAGCTAATAAAATTATTAATTGTAAACAAAGCATTATAAAACTCAAGTATGTTATGGGAATTATTATGAAGATTGATTTTTGCTTAATACACAACACAAAAGTGATTGTAATAATAAAATTTTGAGTTATTTTTATTTCACTTTGTTCAATTATTTCCAGCGATCTGCAAAATTGCCAATACTTATGGCAGGTGAGTGTAATAAATTACTGTAATCAAATATTGCCAGCATGGACCCTTGGAAAAATACAATTCTTTCCGTGCTCCAAAGAAATCAATGGTTTTTCTCCACCTTCTCTCCACCAAGTGGAATTGAATTGGCTATTGCCCTATCATTTCTGTTGTTGAAACTTTCTAAACTATAAATGATGTGTTATTTACCAGAAATTATAAAGCAACTTTATGGATCTCAATTATTTTTTTTATTATCCTAGTTTTTCTCAACAAGCTTTTTTCAAAATTATTCTATTTTGGTTTTCACTTTCTATTTTTTCCTTTCTCTATAGTTGTTTAGTCATTAGTTTGAGATATCAATGATTTCGATGAATGGTGGTGGTAAAGGAAAAATTATTAAATATATATATGATATTAAAATCACTTATCTGGTTGTTGATTTTTATATGTGCATATATATTGCATTTATTGTGGTTATAATTATAAATACACAATATTAATTGATTTTTTTATTAAATAGCTACAATCGGCGCTCGATATAATGAAGTTTTGGCTAGTACAAATTTGGAAACTATCTTCAGAAAAATTGAATTTTATTGGATATTAACGCAGATAGTTTCCAAATTTGTACTAACCAAAACTTCACTATATCGAGCGCCGACTGTATTTTTTGAATTTGTAGATAATATTAAAATTATCTATCAGGATATATATACCATATGTTAAATCACGAAAACATCATTCTTATATTGCTTAATCCTATAATTTGGAAGTTATATGACCAGTTAATAAAGCTCTTGCCATTAAATATTAGATGTTTTTTATTTAATGAAAGGATCTGCATAAAATTTAGCCAATCAAATTCCTTTCAAAATTTCTTCCAGAAATTCCAGAATGCTTATCATTTATATATAAACAGTCAATCCAAGGATCTACAACAAGGGTTAACCTTACTATTTGAGACATCGATCCTAAGGTTAAACCTCTTACTGGTAAACCATCACCCAATCTACTAATTAAAATTAGGGTTACACATAACCACCAAACCACCCAGACACCCCTGTTAAAAGGTTGAACCTCATGTTTTGAGAATGTAGATCCTTGGATTGGGTGTATATAAATTAAGAAATACCAAATTTAGTATATCCCCTGACTGTAATATGTATGGATTTCACCAATTATAATTTATATATTATAGATCAATATTATGTAAAAAGCTCAATTTTGGTCAGATGACTCCAGAGGTGGTTTTTGCTGTGAAACGTCTTATATTCCCTGACTGTATTGTAATTTCTTGTTCTTGCTCTTGTACTTCTTCCAAATCCATTCTGAACTTGTTGTTTATGTAGTCATTGAAGATTTTTTAATATAAAATAATGTGTTATTAATAATTATTATTTGTTATTAGAGCTTTAAAAAACTTGATTTTTTCACCAATAAGTCCTATGTCCTTGAAAAAATAATGACCTATAACATTTCTTTATCATATTCACATTCATAAATATATGTTGACATTTGATTATATTTAATATTAGCATCAGTTCTACATCTTTTCTTCCAACAAAGAAGAGGAAGATAATTCATCAACTATAAAATATTGGCTTTTCTATTTCAGTTTATATTATATGGTAATAAATGCAATTAATCATCATTATTGTTGTTTTATTATTAGTACTATTATAAGAATGAAACATGTATATAAAAAATTTATTTAATTCATCAACCAGTCAATGCTTTATCAATTACAGATAATTTTTATCTTATGAAAAACTTAAAAGACTATATTTTTGACATTGATAAATGAAAAGCAAAGAACTTTTAACAAAAGAATATTGCAAATAAGTTATATAGGATGACTATAAAACAGCGAATCAAAGGAATGTAAAAATATTATGTTGAAAGTTGCATTTTGTAAAATCTTTTTTAATGAGAATGTTGTACAAAATGTAATTTTTTCATGACTTGTATCAAAAAATGGATCAATTAAAAAAATGTTAATAATTAATGAAAAGAGACTTTGATACTGCAATGTGGACAAGAGGAACTATAATGAAAAGAAAAAATATTTTTTCAAGTTAATTTTGAAATTTGATTGATTTCAAAACTAAACATTCCCTTGGAGAGACCATGTTAATCCAACTGACTTAGAATATTGATCAATTTTATTGAAGACTTTTTCTTTTTTTTAATTCAAAAATTGATAAATTAAATGAATTGATATCACATTATTAAAAAAAAATTGTGTTGATCATTATTAATTATTATGATAATTTGCATTAGAAAAATCCCTTTAATCAATGATGATATATATCATCTAGTTGTAACAAATATCATCATAATCATCATCTAATGGCTTACTTTTTTTTCTATAAACCATCAATTCTATAAGTGCTGCCCAAATTAAAACTCAAGAATCCCAAATCCTAAATTACTTTGTACATTCCCAAATGTACAAATCCCAAATGTTGATCAATCTTTCTGCCCTGCTTTTCTAACCAATAATAATATAGTGTAACAAATCCTAGGCATTTATTGGTTGGGAACAGAATGCCATGGGTGTACAAAGTAGTTCAGGATTTGGATTTCTTCGACAAGCTGGATGCCATAACCCCCAATGATTTGGGTTTGGGCAGCATGTATAATCAATTTTAATTCCGGTTCATAACACAAAAAATAAATTTCAAAAGTTTTTCTACATTTATATTAATATCCAATTACAAATTGGAGCATATAATTAAGCTTTTGACAATTTTATCATTTTTGTTGTATTTGTAATATTTGTGGTTTATGATGTCAGTAAATTTATTTTGGCAAAGGATAGACCACTAATTGAAACTAAATTTGATGTTGGAAAACAAGCTTTGATATCAGGAATTGTTGTTTGTGGACCAAATATGAATGTTCAACCTAAATGATTTATGGGTTTGTCTGGTAATACCACAAAAGAATGTGATGCATTATGGTGGAGTCAGTGTCCTTTAGAACAATTCAAATTTATATTCCTTGACACTTCCAATGAAAGTTGGCATAAATTTATTATTATTATATATTAATTACTACCAATAACAATTGTAATTAATTGGCATGTTGTTTTTATTGATAACATAGTTGCCAAATGTAAGAAACTGTTATATTTTGACAACATCAAATTCATCACAATTCAAGCCAAATGTCATTGAAGAATTAAATATTCAAATGAAACTACAAACTTTATTTCTCTGGTTCATCATTGGGGTAAATAGAAATTTTCATAAAATTTATAATTTCCAGCGAATTTATTTTTTAATTAATACCTTTTGTAGTACAATTTGTAATTTTTTGGCCACGTCACAAAATCCATTTCATGTTCATCCTGATTTTTTTAATTTACCAGCGAAACGTTATTCACACTTCAAGAAGAGAATTATACAAATTGGTAAAAGTGAATAAATTGAGATTGAATGTAATTTTTCTTCATTAGATAAAATTAAAAAAAAATTTTTATATATGGATAAAAAAATCCAAATTTCATATGATGTGTCAATTTCAAGAAGAGCATTACCAATATTTCAAAATGATACAAAGAAATTCATATAAGGTAAATGCTTGTCTATATGAAAATATATGGATAAGGTTTATACATAATTTAAATCTACATCTAAATCTAAATCCAAAATTTACTTTATTATCCATTCATTCATTCATCTTCCACAACACAATTATAATGCAGACCTGATTATGACCTAAATAGCAAAGGATATAAAATGCTTGTAAATCATGAAAGAAAATATTTGGAATTTATGATCTAATACCAACAATTGGTGGATGCCTTGCACTGCTAATCCTATATAAATTATTTTGGAGGTGATAATAGACTGGAACCATATGTATTATTTCAAAAATGTACAACATTCCCCATTAACCTATTTGATAGGAAGTATGGTGCATATGGCAGTGCTATCATATTGGATCATATTGAGAAACAGGCCCAGTTGCTTCTTCTACTACTAATAAAACTATTAAATCAGGAATTAATCAATGTTGATGTTGATAATATGAAAAATTCACTTTTAAATCTGTTACTTATGAGATTAATAATGATAATAATGACATATGTAATTTTAATATATCACACAACGATAATAATAATAATAATACTAAGAATGGTGTAGAGATGTAACTAAATTATTATCTGAATTTCGATTAATTAAAAGTGAAGTTGTTGAATTGAAAAAAGAATTAAAAGTTGAGAAAATTTTTTGACAAAATATTTGGCTATTCAAAATTGATCAAAGAAATCAAATAATCAATTACATTAATAAATTTTTAATTGTAAAAAAAATGAAATAATAAAAATCTTTGATTTTTATTGTAAATTGGTTACAGTTTGTTGATAATCATCAAAATATTTTCTTGCTTGGATCCATGATTTTAAAATTGAATGAGTTGAAAATTTATCATTAATAATATTGTTTTTTTTATTTATAATCAAATTTTTAGAATCACCAATTAAATTGAATTGATTTAACCAATAATTTTCAAATACACCAACGCTTTTCCTAATTTCTTTAACATCAACAACAACAGAGTCAATATATTTTTGATCTTCCTTTAATAATAAAGTTTTTGCCTGTTTTTTATCAGAGAGCACATCATCATGATCTTTTTCATGATAAACAGCTCCTATAATTCCACCCATCAAAGTTGTACTAATCAATGTTATGCCACCATCAAAAGGTGATATAAATAAAGATAATGGGATGGCAATAGCTGTTCCTAAACCTAGACCTGCTAATGCTCCTTTTGTAGCACCATGATTTTGTAATCTGTCATTTTGTACCAATTTCTTTTCTTCGTTAATAATAGCAGTTTTTCTTTCTTGTAAAAGATGTTGAATTGTATTTAAACTATTAGTAATATTAGTGTACTCACTTCTCGTTTGATCACATCTCTTCATAACTTCACTCAACAACACTTCTGAATCAACCCAAATTCTAATGTCATTATTATTTTTTACACTATTATGATCAGTAACTAGTAAATCTTCAAATTTAGTTTTGTCCAATTTATCAATAATAAAATACATTGATTTTGATAAATCTGCTGAAGTTCTAATGCTAGAAGTGGTTAATTTCTTAAATATTTGACCTTGTAATGATATGTCATTAACTAATTTAGTAACAGTTACATCTCTAATTATTGATGAAGGATAATAATTTGAAAATTTATTTAATATGTCAATTTGACTTTTTGTTAAATATATTTGATTATTATTTGTCGTAAAAACTGATGTCGGAAGATCAAAGGAATAATTACTAAGTGTTGTTCGTAATGTTGATAAAAATTCATACATTTTTTACTAATATTAAAGAATTTACAATGATGACTGTATTTGTGTACCTTCTATTTGTGACACAAACCATTTTTATGTCTTTAAAAATTATTTCAAGTCTATATATATTTTCTTTTTTTTCTTGAATTAAAGCTCCTCGCGAGTTGGCTTACAAGTGGAGCTTCGTATTGAACTTTGTCTATTTTAGCTTTCGATCACTACATCTGTCACAATCTTCAACTTTGAAAACTCATCAATGAAGCTTCAACAACTGGTGATGAAGTTAATAGTATACCCATATACTGATATGCCTTATGCAGCAGATGTGAACAATAATAGCATTAGTACAGACGAAGTATTTGTCGAAAATATATGCCCTTTGCACATATGTTGGTAAAAGACTATGGATCGCCATGAAAAAAAGAAGACCGGACTGATTTTTATATAAAATTTTTGAACAAAAAAACAATGGTTTTAGCAAATACTTTATAACCTTTTCCGTTCATAAATTTGAAAAACATAATGACTATTTCCAATAGTAATAGTAATATTTTCGTTACTGAACCCCCGATATTTTTGAATTAGGTGTTCATTCTTTCATTCAACAATTCAGGATGATCGAGATTCAACATAATTTGGGATGTTTGAATTTTTTATTCCAAATTCATGCGCGACAAACACACATATATAATATACTCACATGAAGGGAAGTGTTAGTCGTAAAATCAGTTTATCACACGTCAAATAAAATCATACTCTCATCAAAAGGTAAAACACAACAAGCCTGAAATTGTGGACTGCTAATTTATTAAACTAAATTGTTAAACAAACTCCTTCTTCCAGTGCGAGATGGAAGCTGCCCCAGCAAATCATAGCGCAACCTGTCCCTAATAAATTTTGTAAAGGTATATTTTCAAATTGCAACTTGCATTCTGCCGACTAAACGTTGATTGGCCCTTTCTACTAACATTTAATTACGAGCTAATTATTTTTTTAAAAAAAAGAAATTATTTCCTCGTCCATGAAAAGAAAAAATGACAACTCATTTTATCCTTCCACATATTCAAATGTTTAAATATGTAATTTTTCATTTTCAAAAAATTCAATTTCATATTATAACTAAATCATCAAAAGCAGCAAACCAAAATGGGTAAAATAATAATGACAAAAAGATGATACTAAGGAGACTGTTGACGACTCGGCTAAATTCCAAAACAATTCCGACTAATCTAATAATAATGATGATGATGTAAATTCACTTATACCTGTATAACTAATGCTTATCTTTTATATTTGAATTGTACTCTTTATAGCATGAGTATGCAATTGATGACACGTCTAGCAGTTGTAATCATTCTATTTTTATTCTATATGTGAAAATCATGTAAAGTCACATTATTTGTGCTACCCAAAAAGATATAAATAATAATAAGCAAATGCTTTCAGTCCTGGTAATTGCAAATAAAGCATGGTGTGAAGATCACTTTACAAAAAAGGAAATATTTTAGCAAGATCTCTCACATTTATTAGTAGTCAGATCAAGTGTCATTCAATATAAACGTTACACGAATAAAATTATTATCGTCCACTTCAAAAAAAAAATTCTCCGTTTTT
>CAJVPN010000978.1:0-19103 GCA_910592215.1 Entrophospora candida
TGTAGATTCTAAGCAAATTGAATTAACTATTTTTGAAGATTCTCAACAGCTTGAATTAGTTATACCAGATTAATTACACAAATAAGTCAAATCTTGTCATTTACTATATATTAAAATCATTTATTATTTTATTTATTTATTTGGTGTGATATTAAATATCTTGAGATAAATAGTTATTTATATTTAATAGTGGTAAAGATAATAACTTCTCACATTTGAAAAAAAATTTTCACTTGAAATTTGGATGTCAAATATGCACATTCAATAATTTTTTTGTATGATTTTTGGGCTACTGTATATTTAAAAATATAAAACTCTGTTTATTTTTATGAGAGAAATATTAATATATCTAAATAAGATGTGATATTAAGGGTGAGAATAGGTTCTGGTAGTAAGGTTATATAATTGCCAATTGCTTGATCATAATTGTTAATGAATTTGCATTTCCTATGTTTGGATTATTCAAAATATAACGAAAAAGGAAAAAAAAATTATTTCCCTTTGAAAAAACCAAGCAATTAACATATTATCAAACAACACATTACGTATCAATTAATACTTCCTAATCAATGTATTATTAATAATCACATTAAACATATTTACTAATTAAAGCATAATAGTAAATTGATTTTATTAATAATATTCATTGAAAACAATATAAATAATCAACCTATAAATACTAAAAATTGTGTCAATACTCTTTCTCCAACATCTTGACCTGACCCAACCCATCCATGTCTACACAATCAACAATTTATAACATGTACATACCAAAGGAATAATAAATACACACAACTTAATACAAGTTAATCCTGTTTGTTTAAATTAGAACATTTTTTCAATGTCTTTTTTTATGATCATATTCTTCAGAAATTTCTTTATCAATGACAACAATTGGTTCATCATATTGATCAGTTGTAACAACTTTACAATTTGAGCTTTGTTCATTTCACCTAAATGATTGTCAATATATGTAAATTGATTTGAAAGAGTATCATGTTCTTGACCAATGTTTGTAATATTATTAAGAGCCTTGTCTTTATTTTTGTGTATAGATGTTAACATACTTTTTATTCGTTAAGATGTTAATACTCTTCTTCAACATCCCGACCCAACCCAACCCATCTATGTATACTTCAATCACGATTTTTCATATTGTAAAATTCAATTGTTTTAGACACGTCATATGGATCATTGTATGTAGACTTAAATTTCTGTATGGTATTATACAAATATTGAGTAATCTGATTTTGTTGCGCCTAAGCCACCTTCGCCAACAAATAACTTTCTGAACTTAATTCTAGATTTCCGGAATTCGATGTATGGTTATGTTTTTCTCCTGTAATAATTTATTACAATCATAACATTGATGTACTTTCATGTTGAAAATACAATTTTCGTATTCTAAATAATTGTTACATTATAGATAAGGTTCCTGGAGATTAAAAACATTTTCAAATTTATTCTATATAGCTATTTTTGCTTCCAGTTATAAATGTTTTAAAGATTCCGATTGTTAAAATTAATTAAAGAAAAATTGCTTTTAATAAACTGTTATAACTCATCCATCATACGGTTGTGATGTAAAATTGGCTTCTAAAACAAAGAACAAGCTAACTATTCAATTGGACATGTTTACAAAAAAACCCCTTCTATGACACATAGTTAACAAATATTTAACAGATGCTCATCGAAAACATATGGCAAAAAGATATTAGTGAATTGATTGATGATACAATTTATGATTGAGGAAAAAGTAACTGGCACTTTTATTTAGTTACATTGAGATATGTATTTTTGTCATTGTACATTTCTTTGAACCAATTAAAGAATAAAAGAAACTTGTATAAATTAGAACTTTGTGCTTTGGTCAGAGATCAAATCCAATTTTCAATATATCTCTATTACTGTTACTTTTTTGAGAGTTATATGCATTTTTCTTTTGTTAATTCCTCCGTCTTTAATTTTTAGTTTTTTATAAAATTTGGACTTAATTATGGAAGGAATGTTAGTATCTTTGTGAGTGAGTAATGAGATAGTTGATTTATTTAATATTTATGTTAATACAAAATTTCTGATAATGAGGAAGGCAGCGGGGGGAGTAGGTGATGAAATAGATATTGAAATATTGCTAAAAACTGAAAAGACATCAAAAATAAAAAAATTTAACGATTTGCTTTTTTACTTTCGTCAAGTGTTTTGACTTTAAGTCAAAATGGTTCTTGATGAGCTTTTGTGAATACTTTGGTCACGTGACAATAACTAAAGCCAAAACTTTCGTCATACATAACTATGATTATTATTATCTTATAAAATTTGGTTGTTAGAAGTAATTAAGTATTTATTAACTCGAAAATATTTTTTCTGGCCAGCTAAATCACCTTTTAGAAGATGTCTTTCTCCTAAAAGAAATCATGATCGCTGAGAGGTGTCTGTTTAATTTGGAGTTATTGAAGCAGTTTTGAATGTCAAAGTTACGCAAGTATTTCGAGTTCAATTATAAAATATTTCGTTTTTCTAATTTTTCTAATGTTAATTCATTCTGGGTAGAGAGGGTAGAAACCCTCCATGAAGCCTGTCATGTTCACTATAACACGGCCTATTAGTAATCAGCATGGCAGAAAGATTAAACTGACACACACAATTTCAACAGAAATAATAACTTGCTGTGATTTATACATAAAGTCGAAATTTAAAACCCCAACATAGTAAAAATCAGTTTCGACCTTATTTCGACCAGATCTGCAAATGGTCGAAATAGTTCGACTTCATGTATAGCTGTGATGCGCACGTTTTAATCCGGGACTGCATGATACTCAAGGCCCCTTAAAAGTTTCGTTTCTGCATTATTACTTGGGCGATGCAATTTTAATTAATTTAACATATACATATATGTCAAACAATAACATTGAATAATAACATCAAGTTTATTTATTACATAATCACCATAAACATTGCGATAGATATGTGGAAACAAAGGTACAAGGAAAGGATTAAAACTATATAATAGAAAATCACCAAAGCAGGATCTGAAGCCATTTATGAGTATCGCCTATTCTTTGGCAATTCTAATAGAACCTCTATTAACATTAATACTTTCTTCATTATTTTCTTCATCCTCCATCTCTTTTCAACAGCACATTCCTGAAATTGTTTCCATTGTTTTTTTTCCAGGATTGGTTTTTCATTCCATTTCTTTCTCCGAATTCCAGTTTCCATGAAAAAAGCCAAGACCTGCTCAACCTTTTTATCAAATTTCAAATACTAATCAGTTTACTTGTATTATTTTAAGTTTTACAGGCTCTCTCTATTATATTGATATTGAGTCGTTCATGTAGTAAAAATAATTTGATCACTTGACTCAATCAGGTGACTTTTTGAAAAACATATTAAATATAAATCGAGTCAGACGCAACGCAATTAAAAAAAAGTCAAATTAATCTTGACGACATATATTAGTTTATGTTATAAAACTGGTTCTTGTAAGTTTTATAATGAACAGATAAAGGCCAGCCAACAATCCATAAGTATTTTGTTAAATATCATTGTAAAGATATTCGCAGCTTGGTTTTCAGTTGATTATATTGTTTCTAATGTAAATTCAGCCAACCTATTATTATAAGTATAGTAAGAAGAAAAGGAGGATCAATCGAAAAATATTGCGTTTTAATAGAGTCTTGA
Source organism: Entrophospora candida (assembly GCA_910592215.1). Lineage (NCBI taxonomy): Eukaryota > Fungi > Glomeromycota > Glomeromycetes > Entrophosporales > Entrophosporaceae > Entrophospora > Entrophospora candida. The sequence goes on from CAJVPN010000978.1 coordinate 3,682, forward strand.
ATGTGTAACTTATTCAAAAAATGTTTCATTATGATGCATGTATCTAATTAGAATCAATCAAGTTGAAACATCACAATTAATCAATTAGTGCCATGGAGGGTTTAAAAAGTTATTATGAAAACAAAACACTCACCATTTTGTGTCATAATCACGTATTGGTAGTACAATTGTGATTTTAAAAATTCTGATCTCTGGAATTTCTTCTGTGACATAATGTTCATGTTCGTTTTGTTGCTGCAAGCCCCACCCATATAATGTAAAATGAAAATCAAAAAACAAACTACAAAAATATTATATTGTTGTTCATGTACAATTATATAATTAATAAAGCCCATTCTAATTAAAAAAGAATTACAAGAAAATTAAAGATTTATATTTTAGGTTTTTCCAATAATAATAACAATAATAATGATAGTAATATAAAAACATAAAATGTAATTAATAATATAATTTATAATTTATTGGAATAACTAATATAATTTATTGGAATAACTAATATAATTTATTGGAATAACTATATAAAATATAAATAACAAATAAAAATTCACTTAATTTGGACATTTAAGATTAACAATGTTGCTTTTTCCCATTTGAAAACAAGAGGGTGTGATTTTTAATTTTGTATCACAATTTTTCTTTTTTTCCCCTCCTTTAAAAACAAAAAAAAAAATATTAAAAAATACTCATATCTAAACACAGGTCCTGCATAGACAGCCTACAAGAAGGTATCTCCCAACGTCTTTCGTAATGTACTTTAAAAAGTAGATTACGGCACCATTTACATCTCCATCAATGATTGACTTGTGAAATGTACATAAATCTAAAAGTCTTTAGACTTTGTTTAATACAACATTCACACGTTTTACCAGTAAATTCTTCATTGCAGACGACCGGCCACATTGCACTAAGGATACTCGCGGGGTTTGTGGGCCAAATATTGGCGCATTTTTATCATTTTTTTGATCGTTGATCGTGTCTTGTGTTTCAAATTCAGGGAGCAAAACATTCATCCACAAAATTACACTTACACATGGGAGTTTCTAACCAAAGAAGCCAGGGGTATAATAAATTGTTATACCCCTAGCCTCCTTTTGTTATACATCTATTCGTTTTACTATAATAATGAATAGAATCCCTTTATTTCACTTTGGATGAAAGTTCTCACAATTGGGTCAAGAGAAATGAAGCGTCTTTAATTTGAAGTTCACTGTGATGGATGATCCATGGTCAGACGACAGTTATATTGTATTTTTTCACTTGGTTAATAATGCCTTTGAGGAATGAAAAACAACCATTTTGTATCCTCTTGGTGGATGGAACGACAATTTTAAATTTTTAATTTAAATTTTTCTTGCAACAATATTTGATTTATTCTTTAATATTACAGGGATGTCAAGAACCAATTGATTCATTACGTGTAAAATCTCCAGTTTTATTGATATAATTTTCACGTAGATACCCTTTAGATGTTGTATGTCCACCAATACATTACGAATCGGGATAAAGTCTGATTCCTGGGGGGTAAGGCTACATCTTCTATTTATAGATTATCTTCTTTAAGACTCTTCCATATGACATCTGGTAAAAGTGGAATGTGCGATTTAAATCATTAGATATTGTTGGTTTAGTTGAATTAACTGTAACTCGAGAAAACTATTATTTTTAGAGCACTCACAGTGATTTACTATATAGTGACTTTAAAGGGTGCCAACTGATGTCTCATCCCAAAATGGCTTAAATTTGAATAAGAAATTGATTATGAATCACGGCTAACTGAGGAAGATTGCATATAATTATATAATTTTAAAAAGTGATAAAAGAAGAAATTTGCGTCGAAAATAAAAAACACAAAGGTAAATAAAAAATTTTAATTGTATGTCGCGAAACAAAAAAATCCTAAAATAAAATATTAGTGATATTTATTTATATATACGTCTGTGACATATATACATATATTTGCAGCGGATGGCTTTTATTGTAAAATTGTTTATTGTAAAAAAAAATTGTTTATAAAAATAAATCTGCAGAAGACTGTTATTTCCCCATAAATTATCTAAATAAATATTAGTAACAAACAAATACCTTTTACCTAAAAATTAAAATAAAGAGTAAATAAATAATAATTGATAATCTCCTGCTTGGGCTTATTTTTTTGTGTTTGCATTCATTCTCTTCATAGAAAAATTTTTTCCTCTTTATAATTATTGTGTATATAAATATAAATATATATTAATTAAAATTATTCAATTAACATAATAATACTAATAAAATAAATAAGCTTTCGAATAACTATCCAACAAGCAATGTTCGAGAACTAATCTACACTAATATGTAGATTAATTAATCTGATGGATACTAGTTATAATACTAGTTGTATTGTCGTAATTTGGCTGTATTTTATTTATACCACTATCGTCATCACTTCATTATTTATTATTATTATTCATTGTAACATGTTATAATATAAATAAAATAGTATTTAATTATAAATAAAACAATAATAAATAAACAAACATAACATACATACATACATACATATATTCACTCTCTTACTACTCACACACACACACACATTTATACACAAACAACAATAAAAAAAATTTCCAACACAACAACACACATAAAACTCTCACACTGATACACTAAAAATTTTTTTAATAGCCTCACCCTTTTCTTTCTTCTCTTCCTCTTCTCTCTTTCTTTCTTTCTTTATCATTCAAAATATTTTCTTCTTTTCAAAAAAAATTTATTATTATTACTATTATTTATTATTTATTATTTATTGTTGTCATATAGAGAATAAATAATACTTAGAAAATATCTTATATTATAATAACCCACTTGGTAATATTATTATTACTTTATATAGGTACGTGTGTTTTCAATAAATATTTATAAAGCTTTGGTCGCGTTCTTTTTTTTTTTTAACATTATTGTTAGCTACTTGTAATTAAATATTGTTTGGTTTGCAATATTAGTAATTAGGAATATAGTGGTGGGTAGAGTTATTGGATTTGTAAAACTTTTGCAAGAAAGAAAAATATTTTGCGATTAAAATTTTTTCCATCTTTATACCTTTATATATATATAGGGTCTAGATGTACTTACTAAAATTATATTGTTAAATATATATACATAAGCTAAGCTAATTAACTTAGTCGGCTGAGAATAATTCATTATTTATTATTATTTATATTATTATTTATATTATTAATATATACATTTATTAGTGATATTCATCATTTATTATTATAAATAATAATATTTTTCAAAATCTTTTTTTTTTCTAAAAAAAATTTTCTTTCATATTTATTTCGAAAAAAACTAATATTCTATTCATTCATTCATTTTCTTTGTATATTTTTTATATTTATACAGCTTGTCATATATATACATCTATATTTGCACGTATAATACATACATTATATTATTTATAGAAGATATAAATTAGTTTTATAATATCTGCATATAGAAATCAAAAAAAGCGAGAGAAAGTAAAAGGCAAAAAAGGAGAAAATTCAATAAAACAACATTCAAGAGAAAATTTTGAATTAGTGTGCAAGTGTATATGTATGTGAAATTTTGAAAAATCTTTTATATAAAAGAAAAGAAGAAAGAGCAAGAGACACACACAATCAATATTAAATATTATATTATTTATTCATTATTATTTTTATTGACTGTTACACCACTATACAATATATATTATTTAAAAAGATCATCACCATCATTATCAAAAAAAAAAAATCTCAATCACAACAAAAACAAAAAATCCACTTCTTCATTCACATATAATAATATCACTATAATATGGAAACTGGACCACAAGATTCTATACCAGATCGTCCACCTCCGTTACGTCGGTCTACACGTATACAAAAAAGAGATGAGAAAAGAAGATACGAGGAGTTGGAACGCAAAGAAATGGAATCAAGAAAATCAATAATGTCAATACCATCATCATCATCATCACCATCATCATCATCATCATCGTCAATAATATCTTCTTCTTCTTCTTCATCGTCATCAATTTCTTTGGGTGGATTGGGTGGAGGTAGTGTTATCATCAGTGATAATAATAATAATATTAATAATAATAATAATAACAATAATAGTAATAATAATAATAATAATAATAATAATAATAATAATAATAATAATAATAATAATACTTGTTTTAATTTTGGTTTCGGCGTTGGTTTTGATTATAATATTAGTGGTGGTGGGCATGGGAATTATATAAAAAAAGATATAAAAGATTTTAAAAATATATTTACAAATTACAATTACAATAACAACAATAATAATAATAACAATAACAATAACAATAATAATAATAATAATAATAATAATAATAATAATCAAAATAACAATTATAATTATAACAATTATAATATTTATAATAATATTCCTAATACTATTCCTATTAATATTAATAATAACAAATATTCAGGAAAAAACACCATTAGTAACTACCAGTACTACAATAATCATAACAACCCAAACTATTACAGCAACTACAGTAACAACTATTATTATAACAATTACAACCACAATTGCAATCATCATCACAATCATCATCATCGCAATAACAATAATTACCACAAGAAAAAATCCTTTTATTATGGATTACTGCCTCATCATCACAGGAAATCAAATAGCGTTCTAAAAAATATGCCTTTGGAATTATTGATTTACCTATTAGAATTTCTAGACGGTCCATCTCTCGCTGCCATGGAACAAGTTTCTCGCTCATTTTTTAATTTGATAAGAGGTCAACATAGCCCATATCGTTTTCTTTATCATCAATTAATTGCTGAATACAATCCACTGGATGATGAAATAATATCTCTTGAAACAATAAGCAGCAATAATGATCATGATAATAGCAACAAAACTAATAATAACAATAACAATGATAACGACAACAACAATCAAGATGATATTCATGCTGATGATGATTATGACGATTATCCCATGCACCCAGTTCACGCACCTGTTCTTCCAAAAATATCAAGGAAAAGGTTATCAGATGATGATAAAGATAATTATAACAACAAAAAAGATGCAAAAAAATTTAATGTTTCCGATTGGAAAATTCAATTTGTCGAATCTTACAAATATTATGTAACTGAGGTGTGTACTGTGTGCGGCCAACCCGGTGAACCAATACCTGTTTGGGAAGTTCGTCTTTGTAGATTTTGTGTTGTTAGACAATTAATTAACAAGAGTGCTTTAACCTCATTCTCATTAACATCAAAAGAATACGAAGTTCTAAAGGTAAGCATTTTATATGTGAGATAGAAAAAGTGTCAGAGAGAAGAGAAAATGAATATTTTTTATTATTTTTTTTTATTGATATATATATATAGCCATGGAAGACATTTGTATATGATCTTGGAATGTATTGCACCTTTTATTTGAGAAACCATTTAGAACACTTGAGGCGTCAAAAATATATGGATCCGCAAATATATCTGGACTTGGATGTACAGAAACGCCAGGCAGAACGGTTTACAAAAGAGATTACTAAACGTAAGCGTAAACAGCGTGAACAGGAACAATCGTGCGCTGAGCGAACTCATGCTATACTTCGTTGTTTCAAAGAGTTGAGATTGAAGGCTGAGTTGAGTGTCATGGAAGAATGGTGGTTTCCCAAAGAATTGAAATTGGAAATTCAAGAGGCATTCTATCATTTATAATTAGTTGATTGATTGATCGATTATTTTTATTTTTATTTACCGTTCCAATTTATTTCAATTTATTATTTTATTTAGTATATTTCCAACAAGACGAATAATAGTTTGGCTCGTAAACGTCTTCGTCTATCCGATGAACAAAATAACAACAACAACAACAACAATAATAACAACAATAATAATTCCAATAATAACACCAGTACGAACAATAACAATAATAGCAGCAATAGCAACAAAAATAAAGCATCACGTAAAAGCTTGGATGATATAATGTACGAATTGAAAACAGTCGTCGTGCCTAGAGTAGAAAGATTAAAAGATTTGAATTTTAAATTGATTTCTGATGGTGTACAAGTTGACAAGTTAAGATTGGAATTGGATTTAAAAACACGTAAATTATATGATGAATTTGTATTGGCTGGAAGTACTGGCAGTAGTTCGTATAATTATTGTAGTGGTGGTGGTGGTGGTGGTAGTCGCGGCGGTGGTGGTCATGTAATATTAACAGCATCGAAAATTCGCAATGAAATAATTTCCTATAGAGAACGCGAGAAAATCTTTGAAGCGTCTGTTAAAGCTTGGTACAGCTCCATCACAAACGAAGATTTCTTGTGCTGTGAACTGGAACCATCAAAATTTTTACGTGATGCTCGTGACTGGTGGGCAAAACGATGTAAAAAACCACCACCAGAAAAATGTGGCGAATTGTATTTGGCCAGACTTCGTAAGCGTCAATTGTTATTGAAAAAAGAGATTGAATTAGCTAAAACTCAAGAGAACTGGAGGCGGCAATTGTTGGAACGGAAATTACGTGAAAAAATTGATTGGTATTTCACCGAACTGCCTATTTATGTTGCTGAACTGAGAAAATTTTATGAAAAAAATTTGGAAAGAAGGCTGTTGAACAAGGAAATATTTTGGATGAAAGGTATCCCTGCACAATATGATTTATTGGAGCCGCCTGAGCGATTGAAACATATGTATTGTGAATATGAAGATTTTATCAAAAATTACGACGGCTTTTGTTCCACTGAAGATGGTTATTGTGGTTGCTTAGAATGTTTGTATATATATATATTTTCATATTTTCAAATTATTAGAAGAATATATATATATGATTTTACATTTTTTCCCAATCAAATTAATTTTGTAGATGCTGCAAAAGATATTGTCAGAGCAAATACAGTGTTGAGACGTAAGGAATGGATGGATATGGAATTGAGACAATATCCCGAAATCAATTATAAAGGCCCTGAACAATTGTTATGCCCAGAAGCAAGAGAAGAGTATTACTATTCTGCAAGAAACCCATCGGTCCCAAAACGAGCAGCTGTAAAATTCATTGCCCGTGCAGAAGATTTCATGAAAAAATTATTAAAAGAAGTGCCAACATTCTCACCAGAACTAATCACAGCCGAGGCAAGAGCCTCATATAAACGATTTCTCGGAATCGTATCAGATTTCTATAATCCTCCAAGGCGCCCTTGTTCATGGACCGCCTTTTCATCCAGCTGTTATTATTATGAAGTACACACAAATTCTCATCAAGACAGTAGATCAAATATCAGACAAACAATTAGAAGAATCAAGGATTGTGAAGATTCGAGATTGTCTAGGTTGGAGAAGGTTGATAGTATTGCTAGGAAACATCGGTTAGTGTCTAATCTCTGGAATAAAAGCGTTATCAAGCGACCGTTGGATGGTGTTTCGTTTCAGACTAGGGTTAGATGGATCTCGTCAAATACTTGGTTCTCGTTGAATCAATTAGCCCAATCTTGGATATATGATGAGGAGCTTTCACCGTTGAGTCAATTGGAACCTTTTATTAAAGAAAATGTTAGGCAAATGGAAAAAGAAAATCGTAAAGATGACATCAATACAAGGTACCTTTTCGATATGAGAGATGGGGGATGAAAGGGAGGAGTGAGAGCAGAAGATATATATATATATTTTAATGAAAATATTAATAATAGCAATAATAACAATAATATTTATTTTTAATATAGAATTAAGAATCATCATGAATATCAAGCAATTTTTAAAGAACTTAATGAAGATCCAGATTTCTTTTTAGGTGGAACTTATGAAATTAGTGCTATTTTTAAGGTAAATCAAAATAAATCTGGCTTATGCAAATTATAAAATATTCGTTTATTCATATTACTATTTTTTTTCAAAAATTTTTAAAAGGTCTCAAGTCTTTACAAAGCACATGTAGAAGATGTAAAGATAGGTATTGATCCTGATAAAGTTGTAAGACAAGTGATAGATCTTATCAAAGATGTTAAAACAGGTGTAATTAGTAAAAGTAGTTTGTTTGTTGCTGACAGAGAAAATTTCGGTGAAGAGGACGATGATGATGATGATGATGATGCTATGTTTGGAACTATTAATAATGGAAATAATGCTACTAATGGAAATAATAATAATGTAATTATTAATGCTAATATTGGAAATAGAATTGCTGTAAATGCTGCTACTACGAATACTGTCAATGTTGGAACTAACACTATAACAACTTTAACAACAATTGCTAATACTAGTAGAAACACTAACAACATCAATTCTATTGGAATAAATTCAATTTTTAACAACATTAATGCTTCTTCTTCATCTAACACATCCTCGTGATCTTTTTTGCTAATTGGGATTAATTGGGATTATATTACGATTACGATTACGATTACGATTACTATTATCACTTCATCACAAAACAATCAAATTCAAGAAAAATCATTGCTTAATTTAAATTAATAACGATATTAAAAAAAAATTGACAATTAAAATTAAAAAAAAAAAGAATTATTATTATTATTATTATTATTATTATTTTGTTGTATAGAGGAATCTTCTTGATGGTAATAATTGTAATAATAATAGGGCTTAATAAAAAATTATTATTTAAATATTCTAAACATTACTATAAAGATTTTATTTTCGTTTCTTATTTTCTCTTACTAGTTTGCAATTCTTTTTTTAGTTTTTGTTACGTTACCAATTATATTATTATCTTAACATGGTAAACGTCTTCACCATTTACTACCTGAACGTTTAGTCAGCGGCACCAAGGAAATTTCCAAAGACTTTTTGATTTTCCATATATCGTCTCCTTCTTTACTTAAGAAAGGATAAAGGAGTTGTGAAAAGTACATGGTGTTATCATCGTTCACGAAACATAAAAATGATTGTTGTAAACCTAGTTCCAGAACAACAGCAAAAAGTGAAAATTGATAGATTTTCCACAGTGGAGTATGTATGACTAAACAAGATGAACACCTGTTATGGAAGATTTAGTTTAGAGAAAATATTGGATGCTGTTTTTCGAGACTATATAGCAAAGGCTAAATAAGTTCCCGAGAGAGAGGGGCGGACGAGCCTTTCGAGCACATTTTTTATTTTCTAATATGTCTGAAAATATAACACAGCAGCACTCTTTTCTTCTCTTTCTCTCTCTCAATCAATTCCACTGTTATGAAAGCATATCGTTGTAAATTTCAAAAATATTGTTTGCCAAGTTTTTAAATTTACATGCCATTTTAGCAAAGTTTTCTTAACAGTGCGAGAGATCTTAGGTGCATGTATTATATTTAATTATTTTTTTTTTTCATTGCATGTAAAACTTCTTCGTATCGCGAAAACATCGCATAATGATTGATGGTGAAATGATTTTTTTGCATAAACAAACTTGACCTTTTTGTTGGGCATATTATGATTTTTAACATTGACTAAAAAAATATTATTATTTATGTATATGTAATTCTTCCATTTACACGCTCGGATGATAATCAATGTTTGCTACATTCTTTTTCGACATTCATAATGTACCACACATGTTCTCTGTTAAAAGATCTGGATTGATCCATCCAAAAATGTAAAATAGCCTTTTACATTATTATACTTTTAAGTTTCTTGTGTTTTTGTGAAAACTAGTTTTTTTGAGTCATACTGTATAGCCTAATCGGAATTATAAATCAATCTTGGACCACTAGTACTGATTAATCTTGGGTATTCATTCATACTAAAGTTGGCAAAATTACAATAAATAAAATAGAAGTCATTTTGAAGACTAATTTGCTATTATCATGCATATTTCGTAAATTAGCTAGTCAATGAAAAACTTGTAAACTCCGCATTAGGTACATGGGATGAGCACTGTCTTTAGAAATTCCCATCAATACATTGAATTTTTACATAAATTAAAGGTTCAGAATTTACATATCATAGCACGTGGACAATTCCCAAAAGGACAGATCTTTATTCCTACTACAAACGTAAGGATAAAGCCTTAGCCTGGGGAAGGATAAGTATATAATATAGTCTCAAAGCTGATGCTGTTGAATTGTCAATTTTAGTGAGTCGCCCCAGAGATCTACAATATCGATAAGAAGGATATTAGATGTCCCACACACCCAATCGATCAATTGATGGGCGGGTACGATGAAGAGCTCTGAGTCTGCCTGTTTCAACAAGTTTTGCATACTTACTTTATATGAAAATTGAGTGTTTGGCCCCATGTTTTTTCGGGACCTAGTTTAAATCTTGATAGTAATAGATTAAATGTGTACATTAAATTATTTGGTACTACAACTTTTTTTTCCTTTATAAAAAAAAATTTTTTTTACATTATTTTTTTAATTATTTTAACGATGTCAAATCCAAAAGTTTTTCTTGATATTAGTACCAAAGGAAAAAACGATGCTAAAGCACAACCTTTAGGAGTAATTAATTAAATTATTTATTTTTTATTTATATAATTTTTTTAATTTAATACTGTTAATATTATTTTAGCGTATTGTTATTGAATTGAGAAAAGATGTTGCTCCCAAAACTGGTAAAATTAAATTTAATTAACTAATTTTTAAACAATACATCCTTATTGTTATGATTTCTTACTCTCATTCTCGTTCTCGTTCTTATTATTTTTCTTTCTCATAAAAAATAATCATTTTAGCTGAAAATTTCAGAGCTTTATGTGTCGGTGATGATCCAAAACTTAGATACGAAGGTTCCAAATTTCATCGTATCATTCCCCAATTCATGCTTCAAGGCGGTGACTTTGAGAGAGGTGATGGTAGAGGCGGGAAATCCATTTATGGTGCAAAATTCCCTGATGAAAACTTTACATTGAAGCATACCGGCCCTGGTAAATAGTTGTCATTCATTATGCATATATATATATATATACACACACGCACACACACACACACACATAGAACATATGTTTAAATAATATCTCATTTTACCATCATTCATTTTATCATTTTGTCAATGTTATTACATGTATAGGTGTTCTTTCCATGGCAAATTCTGGACCTAACACCAATGGGTCTCAATTTTTTATTTGCACTGTAAAGACTGCTTGGTTGGATAAAAAGCATGTTGTCTTTGGTCATGTTACTGAAGGTAATAGTTATTTATTTAAGTAGTTAATTATTTTGAATATTTTAATTTATTTGCTTATTTATTCGTTATTTGATTATTTAGGAATGACTGTAGTTACTGAGATTGAAAAATTGGGTTCATCAGACGGAACTCCTCAAAAAGAAGTTATAATTACTAAGTGTGGTGAATTACCTGAAAAAAATGATTAATGATATTTTTTTATTTCCAATATGTAATTTAAGCGAATTATTGAATTAAACAAAATAATAATAAATTTTTTTCAATTATAAAAATAAAAGATATTTTGTTAAAAATGAATTTTGATTGTCACGTGATAACTAATCTAAATAAGGATTAGTTTTTTATCTGAAATTTCAAAAATAATGTCGTTGTCGTATGTAATATATATATTAATATTAACACATATTTAATTATGAGTAATTAAAAAGTAAAATTATTTTATTATATTTATCAGAGAGAATTTACAAAGTGAACATGGATACGTAATTTATAATGCAAATATTTATACAGTCGAGGATGATAATGAATCTTTACCAAATGTTGTTGATTCATTAGTAGTGTTGAAAAATATTTTTGTGGATGTTGGTTCATCATCTTTAATCTTGGAAAAATGGAAAGATTTTAAAGTAATTAATCAAATAAAAAGTTAAATAAATGATTTGATTTTTTTTTAATTTTCTTTAAATATTTATTTTTAGCATATAAATTTAAATGGAAAAACAATCTTACCTGGTTTAATCGATGCTCATGCAGTATGTAAATTATGTTACTAAAGTATTATATTGTATTAATTTATTAACTATATTTTGATCTCGATGAAATAAAAATTAGCATTTATCGAACCTTGGTGAATCTTTATTATCTGTAGATCTTGTTGGTGCAAAATCCACACAAGGTAATCATAATGATCATAATAATCATAATTATAATGATGTTGTGATAATCTGATGATTTCTTTATGTGTGAAGAGGTGCGCGAGAGAATTCGCGAGTATTTATCAATTCGTTCGAGTGAGAAAGATTCTTCTGAAATTCAGTGGATAAAAGGATGGGGATGGGATCAAACACTTTGGTCATCTAAATTATTTCCTACTCATGTAAGTGAACGAAATTTTTTTTTTATAAATAATTCACATGGTCATATGTTTATGTTTATAAATATATTATAAATTTTAGAATGATTTAGATTCCGATCCAATTTTATCAAAATTTTCAATTTTATTAACACGAATTGATGGACACGCAGTATGGGTTAATAAGAAGACTCTAGACATACTTCAAGAAAATAATAATTTACCTGAAGAAATTGAAGGTGGTGAGATATGCAGAGATAAAGAAACTAATGAATTGACTGGAATTTTCATAGATAATGCAGTTGAATTGATTGGTTGGCTATAATATTAATATTAATTAATTAATCAACACTTGACATTAAATATTAAATAATAATAAATAACGAATAACAAATTTTTATTACTTTATTTGTTGATTGATGGTAGATAAATTAGTACCATTGCCATCTGAATCAACATTATTTACACAAATAAAGGGAGCAATTTCAAAAATGCATGAGAACGGTTTAACAGGAGTTCATGATGCATGTGTCGAATTAAGATTAATAAATTTTTTTGAAAAGTAAGATTATCTTGATATCTAATATTTTAATTAAAAAATGCAACAAAGTTAATTTTTTCCTTCACTTACATCATCTAGAATTATTTTAGAAAATCCTGAAAATTTTAATATTAGGAATTATGCAATGGTTGAGAGTCCACGAAATGTTTATTGTGGTGACCAAGTAAAACGAATTGATGGAATAGGCGATGGGAGATTATTTGTAAGAAGCGTTAAATTGGTGATGGATGGGGCATTGGGAAGTTGGGGAGCTGGTAAGGAATTTATCGTTATAATAGAATTTTTAGGATTTTATTTGGAATATTTATAATTTTTTTTTTTTTTTTTGACTTTTAACAGCATTATTAGAACCATATTCTGGTATAAATATTTAAAATTATAGAAATCATAGTTTTTCTTCTCTCATATAAATTTCACATAAATTATGAATAGACGATCCAACAAAACAAGGCTTGTTACTCTCTGATCCTTCTTTATTAACTACTGTAATTAATCAATGGATTGAAAAGGTGCAAAAATAGGATTTAATTACTTAATTGTATATTTATTATTTTACTACACATATATGCATCCATAAATATTTACGAAAGCTTTGCACATATTTTAGGGATTTCAAGTAAATACGCATTGTATTGGAGATAAAGCAAATCAGATTATTATTGATGCATACGAGAAAAGTTTTAAAGATTACATTATCAAGTCTAGTCCAAATAATTCTAATGAATTATTAGAAGAACAATTAAAAGAAGAGATTAGAAGATTAGGAGATAAATTAAGATTTAGAATTGAACATGCACAGATATTGGTAATTTATTATTTTTTTACAAAGAAATTCCGAGTTAAAATATCAGTATTATGTATTATTTTATTTATAGACACAAAAAGATATTAAACGGATGGGAGAATTAAACATAATTCCATCAATGCAACCAACTCATGGTAAGTTATTCATCATCATCATTATTACTAAAAAAAAGAATTGATATAAGTGCGAAATTATTGTTATTTTAGCAACTTCTGATATGTCATATGCTGAACAAAGATTGGGTCCTGAACGTATAAAAGGCGCATATGCTTGGAGGTCTTTAATTAATTCTGGGTAAAAAGTGTTAAATATACCAATACATTCACTTATATACAGATATATGCTATAATTTAAAATAAACAACAAATTTCATTGTATTATTTTTAATTTCCTCTAGAGTTAAAAGATTTCCACTTTCTTCAGATTTCCCTATAGAGTCTGTAAATCCATTTTTAGGATTTTATTCTGCAATCACAAGAAAATGGACGAATGGAAAATCTGTAAGACTTTACTGTTACTATTTATAATTTTTTTATCTTTAGAAAAAAACATAAAAATTTATTATTATTATTATTATAATACATAAAATAGCCACATGGTGAAAAAGGATGGTTTGAATCAGAATGTTTGACGAGAAAAGAAACATTACGTGGTTTCACCATTGATGCTGCTTATGCTGGATTTTGTGAAGATATTGTATGCTTATTTGTTATAAAAATTTCTTTTACATAAAGATAATTATTAGCACTTACATATATATATTTTTAGTTGGGGTCAATAAAAATAGGGAAATACGCAGATTTTATAGTGATTGATAAAGATATTATGAAAATACCAGAACAAGAAATACCAAACATCAAAGTCTTATCTACTATATTTAATGGAAATGTTGTTTATGAGAAAAATTTTGAAAACTAAATGTTTTAAATGTTTTTAAAATTATTAATAATGATTATGTATATTATATTTTTAAAATAGTAATAACGATTAACCAGATATTAAACTTGAATAAATAAAAACAATGAAATGTTAATAATTACCATAATTATCAATAATTGTGACTATTGGAATTGATAGATTTTCAAACTTTAATAATCTGCTAGTAAACTGCATTTAGATAAACTGCTGTTGAAGGAACATATTTAATCTTATCCATTTTATCAAATTGCTTTTGAACGTGTTTCTTCGTCTTCAAAGCAGGACAATATGCTACACCACACCAAGAACCAGAATTTTTTGAATTTCTTCAGCAATTGGACGTTTACCCGGATGTTACCTCAATTGTAATAATCCGGGACCTAGTTCCAGATTGGATGTTTGAATCGAGGAAAAAATCAATAAAGCATGAAACCATTAGTACAAGATCTGATTTATGGCATTAAACAAAAGATCCAACATAAAATTTTTTTCTTTTGCTCATTATATTTTGATCCAAAAATAGGGAATGCAAGTCAAGTAATGTCACTAGTAATTATACCTTTTCTCGCTCTTAATATCTCAATCTTTTATGTCTTATTTACATATATTAATATAAATAAATATTTCGTCACATAAACAAAATTTTATATTTTTAAATATACAGCAGCCCAAAAATCATACAACAAAATTATTGAATGTGCATATTTGACATCAAAATTTCAAATGAAAAAAATATTTCAAATATATGACAATTGTGAGGTTATTATTTTTACCACTATTAAATATAAATAACTATTTATCTCAAGATATTTAATATCATGCCAAATAAATAAATAAATAATAAATGATTTTAATATATAGTAAATGACAAGATTAACTTATTTGGGTAATTAATCTGGTATAACTAATTCAAGCTGTTGAGAATCTTCAAAAATAGTTAATTCAATTTGCTTAGAATCTACA
>CAJVPN010000979.1:0-19100 GCA_910592215.1 Entrophospora candida
TTTCATGAAAAATGTGACAATATCAACAAAACCCTTGTAATTGGTAAAATTCAAAACTCTGATCAAATAATTGGTGGCTATAATCCACTTGAATGGAATGGAAATAATTATAAAAATACAAATGGAAGTTTCATATTTAATATAAGCAATAGGAATGATATTAATACTGCACAATTTAGCTATATTAAAAATTATCATTATTCTCTGAGTGCAATTTCATGTAGTCCCTCTTGTTTACCTGCTTTTGGTGGTGGTCATGACATTCAATTTCATACAGATAGTCATATTACTAGTAGACCAGGTACTTATAATAACATTAATATAGTAAATTATAGTAAATTTGATGAATTAGAAATTTTTCAAATAATTGATAAAAAATAAAATAAAGTTTACAAAACAATTATTTTAATGCATGTATTATTTGACAAGTAAATAACTTTAAAAATAAATAAAAATTCTATCCCTGTTTTTTTCCTAAATAAATTCACATCTGTTTTTCCCATTCTTCAACCAATAATCTCTTCAATTCATCAACATTTTTGGCATCTTTCTTTCAACATTATTTTCATCATGTAAAATATAATTTCGCATCAATGTCAATGTAATATCACGTAAACATTTTTTATCTTCTAATTTTTTTTATTTCAAAATAAATTTATGCGCCTTTTTTTGAAATACACACTAGAAAGCTTTTTTTAGAAAAAAATTTTTGATCATAAAAAAATTACTGTATTTTCAACAATCAAAAAAAATTTTGAATAATAAATAATACAACATAAACAGTCATTCTTACCTCCTATTACTATATATTACTAATATCACACTCATCAACTATAACCTTTTTCAATATTTATTCAAAGTATTTAATATTTAATCAATATAAATACTACATCACATACCTGTTGAACATCTGCAATGTAATGTGCGATATATTCAACAATTACAGGATCTTGCATCAGCACTAAGACCTTTTACATTCATTAGGAATATATTTTTAATGCTTGTTTTTATTATTTATTTATAATTCTCCACTCCCAAAAAACATAGATCAACAACAATAATAACAACACTGATAATTCTGTACCAACAAATGACATGACAATCTTTCATAATCTTCTAATTTTAAGATCTGTTTTTTTTCTTTTTTCAACATCAAGAACAACACGATCTTCACCATGAAATGAATTAATGAAAGTTTAAATTTCTTAAAAAAAATCCTCACGAATGAATCATTATATAAATTTTGAACATAAACAATAAAGATATAAATATAGCACAAGTTCCTTTCCTAACAGCTTTAAAAATATATTCGACTTGAAATAAATGCCTATCTAGTGAAAAACAGTTAATGATTAAAAAAAAAAACAAAACGAATTAACTAAATTTTCATAACAAGAATTAGAATTAAATAAAAAAAAAAAATTGAAGGTTTACCACAATCATAAGAGCAGCCATTATTTATTATTATTATTATCATTTGTCATAAAAATTAGTATATAACAGTAATGTATCAAGTATAGTATAGTAATAGTAAAATAAGATTAATTTGATTATTTTATTTTTTATCTATTATTTGAAAAACTTCTAATTCATCAAATTTACTATAATTTACTATATTAATGTTATTATAAGTACGTGGATTACTAGAAATATGACTATCTGTATGAAATCGAATGTCACAACCACCACCAAAAGCAGGTAAACAAGAGGGACTACAATAAATTGCATACAGATAATAATAATAATTTTTAACATAGCTAAATTGTGCAGTATTAATATCATTCCTATTACTTATATTAAATATAAAACTTTCGGTTGTTCTTTTATAATCACTTTCTCCATTCCAATTAAGTGGATTATAACCACCGATTATTTGATCAGAGTTTTGAATTTTACCAACTACAAGAGTTTTGTTGATATTGTCACATTTTTGATGAAATACTGTATGATCTAAACCATCTCTACTACTGCGATATAAAAGTTTAAATCCATATTTAACTTCTTTGTGTGATTTATATGGTAGACTTTTTCTATTTATCCAACTTGCAAAAAGCAATGTAAGCTTTTTATTAATTGTCATTGATTCTAATTTTGGATTTCTTGATGGTAAAAAATTTAATGGTTGTTGCCTACCAGGAACAGCATAATATTGTAATAGGTCATCCCAGAAAAACTCATCAAGAAGTTTTCGAAAGGGTAGAATTTTATCAAAAAAATCATCTTTAGAAATATTCTGAAATCTTATTAGAGAAATAGGCTCCTTTATTGTGTTGCCTAAATCAACGAAATTTTGTAATGTCCAATTTTTAAGATTATTACCATCAACTTCTGGATGCCTTGATAATCCCCATTTAAGAACATTTTCCCAAATAACTATTTCATCAACAGAAAAATCATCTTTTTTGAGAATTTCCAATAAAATTGATTTTTCCAATGATTCAAATTCACTTGACTGAAATAAATTTTCACTATAATTACAAAATTTTTCTAAATAGTTATTTTTCAATTCCTTAAATTTTTCATTAGAATAAATCAATTGTAGAATTTTAACTGGGTTTTTTTTTATATAATCTTCATGATTTTTAATAAAATAATTCATTGTATATTGATAAAGTAACCCAAGGCCAAGTTCACCAGCCACAACCAATATTTCTAATAAATCAACTCCAGTAAAATTGTCTAATTCAATTTTACATGTATATAAAAATCTTTTAAAAATAAATATTAATATATCATCGATTAATAATATATCAACATCATAGTTTAGTATAAACTTACTTTAGAATATCTTTGAAAAGTTGTTCATTAATATTGGTTTTTCTAACAATATAATAACCATTTTCTTTTGTTGCATTGTTTAATGCAATGCTAAAAAATGGACAATGAGCACATATGATGGAAGCATGTGCATGAAATTCTTTTATGTTTGGTTCTACACCTACATATATCTTTACATCATAAAAATCTTTTGTATTTAATAATCTTTCATTTTCATTAAGATATTTTTCTAAAATTGTTAAGTCCATTTTTTATTTAAAACCTTTCAAAAAAAAAAAAAAAAAAGAGAAAAAAAAATTTTTGAAATGAAAAAAAAAAGGTCAATCAAATAATATCCCAAAAATATATATATATATTAAACGCGTATGTTGTACAATGAAGTCATTACTATTGTTATCATTGTTATTATAATTTTTTTTTTCTAAATGAGTTGACATAGTGATCAGCGGGGAAATTGACCAATCTGATGGCTGCGTGAAAAAAAGCTTGTATGTAATAGGGGATGTAGAATTTTTGGTCTTATTTGATAAATTATCGGATTTCCTTCTCTTTTAACATTCCCTAATTGAATAATATAGGGTAGACATACCGAGTAAAAAAGAGTTTATATGTACAATCAATTTTACATTACATTTATTATGAATAATACGA
Source organism: Entrophospora candida (assembly GCA_910592215.1). Classification (NCBI taxonomy): domain Eukaryota; kingdom Fungi; phylum Glomeromycota; class Glomeromycetes; order Entrophosporales; family Entrophosporaceae; genus Entrophospora; species Entrophospora candida. The sequence continues at coordinate 3,430 of CAJVPN010000979.1, forward strand.
AGGATAGCTTTTTGGTCAATCTCGGTTATTTTACGTTTATGGCCAAGTTTCAAGATTCAATTAAATTCAATTGTCATTTTAAAAATAATGATTTGTTAACGATATAAATGATGCAATTAATTAATTTTTGCATGGAATAGATTTTAATATTTTTTTTTGTAGATCTTAATATAAAATTTTCCCGTATTTTTATAATACCGTAATAGTGAAGTCTAGAAAGATAGCACCCGTGACAAATATCGAAATTATGACGATTGATACAATAAATTGTGCATGACAAACCATAAAATTAGTAAAAAAGGTAATGCCACAGGATGCTATCTTTCCAGACTTTACGGTAAAGCCTTCCGAAATTTTGTTTTAATTATGTATTTAATTAATAGGGAGGAAGGGAGACGTGAGATTCCATTTTGAGAGATCACTAATAGATTTCTACACATGATTGACGAAACACGAATTAAGTGTCATTAATAATAATGATAATTAAATGAAAACGTAACGGCGAGTTTCGTAAAATACAAATTAGCATTATATTGCGTTGGTTGACTCAATCATTTACATATTTATTCGTTTGGAGAATCAAACATTTAGCACCGGATGCGAAACATCCTAGCATTCTATTGTGCATTCATGATTAATGATGCGATTTTTAATAAAATAGACCATCTCGTGGCCAAATGGTGCATTGATCGAGTAGTCTAATAAATTACTATGAAAACATATAAATAGATCCGGTAACCCACATGTGAACCAAAAAAAAAGTGTATTGATTTTTACGTCGCATTCGAATTCGAGGGTCGAGCCACATAGTGCCGAAATGGTATTTTACGATTTGGCTTTACATGTTACGTTTAAATGTGATGTATCTAGATATTAGTCTGGAACATCGACATTAGCCATTCACATTATTATATCATCAATATTTTTATTTTATTCGTTGCATTGAGCAAAAAATTTATATTTTTTTATTTGCAAAGGGAAATTGTTCACGGATTTAATAAATTTAATAAAAGATCTTCGTAAAGAAGAATCAAACGTTATTTACGAATTTTGGTTGCTAAAAAAAATCAATTCTCCTAATTAAAAAAAAAAACTTTTTGCCTGATCTTTTCCTCGTGTTTATTTATTTATCCCAGATTAAAGGTCAATTGGATCGATTGTATTTTTTTTTTTCGAGTCTATCGCTATCTAAGAATAAATTTCATGCAAATATCAAAAGTTATTTACAAATTTCGATTGTTAAAAAAAAATCAACTAAGCTTTTTTTTTGTCCTGATCTTTATTTATTTATCCCGCCCAGATTAAAGGTCATTTGGGTCGATTGGATTGTTTTTTCAAGTCTACTTCTATAGAAGAACAAGTTTTCATACAAACATCAAAAGTTATCTACGAATTTCGATTGTTAAAAAAAAAAAAACCTCTGCAATGATTAATCAATGAATTTTATTTATTTTCTTCGAAAGAAAATTTTCATTGATCAATGAATTTTATTTGTTTTCCCCGAAAGGAAATTTAGCAATTAAAAATAAATTTTCCCTCAAATGGTCCAAAATCAAAAATAAATTTGTTTGTTTTCTGAGAAAGGAAATTAAAATAAAATTTTTCCTATCCAGTTCATCCACCATCTCTCAAATGGTCGAAATAAAAGGACAATAAAAAAATTTTTTTTGTACATATTGTTTGTTATTGGTCATTGAATTAACCGGTAATAATAATAATAATAATAATAACAACAAAATAAAATGTAAAAAAGTGTTTTGAATCCCGGTCTTGTGACCTGAGAATATATTACACAGTGAATCTCGATTTAGCGGATAGTTTGGGCAATTAGTATTAGGGAAAATTTTCCAAAAATCCGTTAAGCCGAGATATTCGCTATATCGAGAAGGTTTTTATTAAGGTTTATTATGGAACCGTTCTTATTCTTTGAATTTTATCCGTAAAACCGAAATTTTTAATTAGTATCCGCTAAATCGAGATTCACTGTGTAATACTAACACCAAAAACGTTGTGCGACAAATCTTTGAAGATCTGAAATCTGAGGTAAGTTTTTGGTCATTTTGAACGGACCGAAACGTCAGAGCAAGTCGAAAACCTAACGGCAGACAGCGAAAGATACCCCGTAAAAAAACATCTAAAGCGAAACGCGATTTCCATTCAGTCAAGTATCTGCTTCGCTCAACCCTGATGTTTTGAACAAAAATAGATAAATTTTTCAGTTGCCGAATAGATAATAATGAGAATTCGATGATACGGCGATATAAAAATAACCACAACCATTTATCTATCATTTTTGGAAAACGAAAATATTTTTGTTCAAATTTCAATTTTAACAAATTAATGTCAAATCAATTTGCAAATCATTTCAAGTCAGCGTAGCAAAAAAAAAGAAAAAAAACGATTCATTACCCTTTGATTTTGATCTCATTCTTCCCCAACAATTCAGTTTACTATTATTAAAGTCGAGCAACAAAATGTTTAAAAGGTTAGTGTTTTGTTACCGTAACTGTACTGAATTTTCCGTATCAAGTCTTAACAACCAAACACTTCAATTTGGGAAAAATTGTTAGATTAGGGAAGCATGCAAAAAAAAAAATATAAAAATCTACATAAAATTACAACATTTAGAAAGGAAATGTAATACGACAACCTTTCTTTTATGTATGTTAAAAAAAATTTCAAGTCGTGTCAAATAACATTTTTAACAAATTACATCTTTAAAATTTGTTGTCTGTAACTAGTGATGTTCTGCGCATAGTGTGTTATGTATAAGGTTTTAGCTACGTTTTTTACAGACATTTATTTATTAAATATTTCTAAAAAAAATTATATATGATATTTGTTTTCCTATTATTATGCACGCATTTATAATATTCCCTCCCCATGATATATAATACACTATGTGCACTATGCGACTGTACGCGAAAAAAAATCAGGGTTACTATGAATGGCACATCTATATCCGTAACCAAGGATGTTGATTTTGAAAAAAAAGTAACTTGGCAACTATTTTGGCTTTTGGGATTTTCAATATTCTTTATATATGAATGAACATAAAAAAAACAACTGGTCTTGGATCTGACATTACATTTGAATAGGTTTATGAAGAAAATTTTGTGATTTAGATATATTTTGTGCGATTTCGTGATGGATGTTATCACATAATTATGACATTTTATTAGTAAATAATAATTAAGATTTGTTCATCAATTAAAAAAAAAAGGTAAAGCAGTTACGCAACTTGAGAATATGAGTAATAGTAATAATCGTAATGAATCGGAATATGCTTCAGTGTGTTTTGATTACGATTGTTTGGGTTCGGAATATAAAATTAATTATGAATGCCTTCTATGGAGAAGTAGGAAATCGCAAGTCCTCGCTCTTTCTTCGTGTGCTTACTGTTACTGGAGACATTATTTTGACGGGTCAATATAATATATATTTACCTTGTTGCAAAGTTCGTTGAAGAAAAAGGATTTCACATAAATATGTGGATGCTGATTTTTTAAATCTTATCGGTCCTGCGTAGAATGTGATATAGCTTATAAAAATGGAGAGACTTCGAAAGAAGCATACTGGATCAAAATGGTAGAAATCATTATTAAGGTAATAAAAGAATTCAGCGAAAAAGTAAATTCTCGTTTCGAAAGAGATAATGGAACACCTCGTCTAAAAATGACATACGAGGAGCCCTATTCCCATGGACAAAACGTCCAAATGTATTAATTACACAAAAATATTATAAATAAACATTTTTGTAAATTTTGATTATTTTATTTTTTATCAATTATTTGAAAAACTTCTAATTCATCAAATTTACTATTTACTATATTGATGTTGTTATAGGTATGTTGTGGATTACTATAAATATAACCAATATTACCATTTATATAAAATCGAATATCATGACCACTACCAAAGATAGGTAAATAAGAAGGATGACAAAAAGTTGCATATTGATAATTATTATTATTAATATAACTAAATTGTGCAGCATTGATATCACTTCTATTACTTATATTAAATATAAAACTTTCAGTTGTTGCTTTATAAGTATATGTTCCATTCCAATCAAGTGGATTATAACCACCAATTATTTGATCTGAATTTTGTACTTTACCAATTACAAGAGTTTTGTTGATATTACCACATTTTTCATGAAATGAAGCTGCATTTAAACCATCTCTATTACTATGATATAAAAGTTTAAATTCATATTTAACTCCTTTGTGTGATTTATATGGTGGACTTTTTCTATCTATCCAACTTGCAAAAAGCAAAGTAAGCTTTTTATTAATTGTCATTGATTCAAAAGTTTGATTTCTTGATGGTAATAAGTTTAATGATTGTTGCCTACCAGGAACAACATAATATTGTAATAAATCGTCCCAGAAAAACTCACCAAGAAGTTTCCGATAGGGTACAAATCTATCAAAAAAATCATCTTTAGGAATATCCTGAAATCTTATTAGAGGAATAAACTCTTTTATTGTGTTGCCTAAATCAACAAAATTTTGTGGTGACCAATATTTAATATCATTGTTATTGATTTCTGGATGTCTTGATAATCCCCATTTAAGAATATTTTCCCAAATAACTATCTCGTTAACAGAAAAATCATCTCTTTTAAGAATTTCCAATAAAATTGGTTTTTCCAATGATTCAAATTCATTTGACTGAAATAAATTTTCACTGTAATCACAAAATTTTTTTAAATAGTTATTTTTCAATTCCTTAAATTTTTCATTAGAATAAATCAATTGTAGAATTTCAACTGGGTTTTCTTTTATATAATCTTCATGCTTCTTAATAAAATAATTCATTGTATATTCATAAAGCGATTCAAGTCCAAGTTCATCAACTGCAGCCAATATTTCTAATATATCAACTCCAGTAAAATCGTCTAATTCAATTTTACATGTATACAAAAATCTTTTAAAAATAAATAATTGTTAATAAACAATGTTATTCAACAATAAAAATAAATAAATAATACAATAATAGTTTAGTTTAAAACCTACTTGAGAATATGTTCGAAAAATTTCTCATTAATATTTGCTTTTTTAACAATATAATAACCTTTTTTCTTTTTTATATTACTTAATGCAGTGTTAAAAAATGGACAATGAGCACATATGATGGAAGCATGTGCATGAAATTCTTTGATGTTTGGTTCTACACCTACATATATTTTTACATCATAAAAATCCTCTGTATTTAATAATCTTTCATTTTCGTTAAAATATTTTCCAAATATTGTCAAATCCATTTTTTTTTTTTTAAAAAAAAAAAACAATGATCATCATAATAATAATAAAATTTTCTGATTTAGCCATTAAAAAAAAGGGGGGGACCCAGCCGGGATTTTTGCTGAGGTTATTTGGAAGTTTTTTAAGTCATATATCCCAAATCAGGGGTAAAGCAAAAAATTTTAAAATGAGGGTTAGGAAAGTTGTGATCTTTTTCTTTTCAAGTAAATTCTCTAGAAATCCTGCTTATTACTAATACTAATACAAATATATATGAAGTTACATGTTTTTTTTTATGGGTAAAGAGCCTTTTAAAGGGTAATTGGATGTTTGTCATATATTGCTTTTAAATTTTAAATTATGCCAAGCAATTTTGATTATCGAAGTCTTTATTTGTCAAATTCTAACAGTGCTGAAAGACCTCCCGACATTGTTTAGGCACATTTGAATAAAGACATCCTGATTCCACCTGTATATATTGTAATGATGATGGAACAAAAAGTAGTTACAAATAGGTGTCCAAATCACCTATTGAAATAAAACAATTTTATCTTACATAAATATCAAATGATAATTTTTTGAATTAAACAGGTTCTTTGACAATTACATTTACCAATATTTGATTATCGGTACCTCTAAAGTTCCGAATGAGCCTAACTAGCTTGAGCTTTCAAGCTCGATGACTTGAATTTGATAAGTAACAATTTTTTATTATTGTTGATTATAGTAAAAAATAAAAAATTGTACATTTGCTACACACGGCTCTTTCGGAGCTTTAATTATTTCAACAGAGTGGATCTAAAATCCATTACTAATTGCGCCTTAACAAATTTTATAGTGATGTCGGCCGGTAGAAAAACCTTGGCCGGCTACTAGACAAATAACATAACTTTTATAAATTCACTAAAAATCGGTTGTTTTTATTATTTTTACCAAGTCTATTTCTTTTTCTATGTAAATAAATCCCAGTTGATGAGAAAACTTCTCAGGTGATACTGTATTATTACTACTCATACTATCGCCTTCCTTCTTTTATCCTGCTACAAGCATTGTATTTTTTTTTGTTTTGAGAAAATGTATGTCATTCTAAGTAATGCATCTCAACTAAGTGCCTATGCCACTGAATTCTGCACTAAAATTCCAGACGTAAAGATGAATGTTAATTTTTTAATTAATTTAGCTGGTTTATTTTATTAAAGTAATGAATTTAATTACAATTAATTAAAACAAAAGGTAAACGTTGTGGTCACGAAATCTAAAATAAAATAAAATTTCTCTTATAATAATTATAACAATATCATTTTATTATTATATTATGTAGTTTATTTCACGGCAAAGGTGTTGCTTCTGACGGATCTATGCCACAAGATAACAAATTAAATTGCATTGGTATATCTACTTTGTTATTTTGTAAAAAAAAATAAATTATACAATATCTGATATGTTGAAAAAAAAAATGAAATAAAAAAATTTATTTCAAGTCGGCTTATTTAGAGCTTTACTACTTATCATCATTTGCTTCATTAAATAAATAAAAACTATCCATAACCTTGATTTTTTTCTAGACCAATCTCAGGTAATTCAGACATTTTCCGACAGACAGGCAAAAACCTTTATCCGTTTGTCATCGTGGACAAAGGTTTTGCCTGTAGAGGAGGATATATTATAATTATCCTACCCATGAGTTTATCGATCATAGAGCGAGTTATCCGGACAAAATCCCAGAGATCAACATCAGAGATATCCATGCCATACACCCGAAAAGCGGAAGCTTTTATTCATTGTTATTCCATGGATAAAGGATTTGCCTTTCGGAAAATGTCCGAATTAGGTGACCAATCCGCCGCATATTAATATCCCATTTCATATAATAATATTTTTGACTGTGTTAACATTTTCAATCATTTCCAAAAAATGGACTCTACAACTTTAGAAAAATATTTTAATGAAAATGAAAGATTATTAAATACAGAGGATTTTTATGATGTAAAAATATGTGTAGGTGTAGAACCAAATATAGAAGAATTTCATGCACATGCCTCCATCATATGTGCTCATTGTCCATTTTTTAGCATTGCATTAAACAATGCAACAAAAGAAAATGGTTATTATATTGTTAAAACAGCAAATATTAATGAACAACTTTTCAAACATATTCTCAAGTAAGTTTAAACTAAACTACTATTGTATTATTTATTATTTTTTATATTGTTTATTAACAATTATTTATTTTTAAAAGATTTTTGTATACATGTAAGATTGAATTAGACAGTTTTACTGGAGTTGGTGTATTAGAAATACTGGTTGCAGCTGATGAACTTGGACTTGAATCACTTTATGAATATACAATGAATTATTTTATTAAAGAACATGAAGATTATATAAAAGAAAATCCAGTTAAAATTCTACAATTGATTTATTCTAATGAAAAATTTAAGGAATTGAAAAAGAATTACTTAAAAAAAATTTGCGATTATAGTGAAAAATTATTTCAGTCAAATGAATTTGAATTATTGGAAAAACCAATTTTATTGGAAATTCTCAAAAGAGATGATTTTTCTGTTAACGAGATAGTTATTTGGGAAAATGTTCTTAAATGGGGACTATCAAGACATCCAGAAATCAATAATAATGATCTTAACAATTGGTCATCACAAAACTTTGTTGATTTAGGCAACACAACAAATGAGCTTATTTCTCTAATAAGATTTCAGGATATTTCTAAAGATGATTTTTTTAATAAAATTGTACCCTATCAGGAAATTTTTACTGAGTTTTTGTGGAACAACCTATTACAATATTATTTATTTCTTGATAGACAACAATTATTAAACTTATTACCATCAAGAAATATAAAATTTGAATCAATGACAATTAATGAAAATCTCATTTTGCTTTTTGCAAGTTGGATAGATAGGAAAAGTCCACCATATAATTCAGACATACAAGTTCAATATGGATTTAAACTTTTATATCAAAGTAGTAGAGATGGTTTAAATCTTAAAACATTTCATCGAAAATGTGATGGTATCAACAAAACTTTTGTAGTTGGTAAAATACAAAATTCTGATCAAATAATTGGTGGTTATAATCCACTTGATTGGAATGGAAATGGTTATAAAGCAACAAGTGACAGTTTTATATTTAATATAAGTGATAGAAATGATATCAATACTGCACAATTTAGCTATGTTAAAAATGAAAATTATCTGAATGCAATTTACTGTCATCCTACTTGTTTACCTATTTTTGGTGATCATAATGATGTGGATATTCAATTTTGTGTAGATGGTAGTATTCTTAATGGTCCACAATATGCTTATAATAACATCGATATAGCAAATGGTAGTAGATTTGATGAATTAGAAGTTTTTCAAATAATTGATAAAAATAAATAATCAAAATTTTATTGTATTTTGCAAAATTTCAATGTAAATAAAAATATACAGTCAAAAGCTTATCATTAATAAAAAAAATTTAAGAGGAAGTTTTTCAATGTACTTAATCTAATTTTACATGAACCATTTTTTATAAGTTTAAAAGTCAAAAAACAATCTATTTTTTTATATTACAGTTGCACTCTTTTATAATATTATTATAATCCAACATCAGCATGTTAGGAATCTTAATAGTTTCCCAGTTATCTTCAACTTGATTAATTATTCTAGAAGCAATCATTCTCCAAATTCTGGATTTACTCCTATAATTCAAATACTAATACACTGAATGGTAGGTCATCATATAGTTTACCAGTGCAAGTGACATTCTGGATAGAAATTATTGTTGCCTTAGATTCAGCCCATCCACCAATTGAACGTTTTATCAAAATAGTTGGAGCCAAAACACAAGGGAAAACTTTCTCAAGAGAGTGGGATGTTAGATATAAGTATAATCACAAACATACGAGGAGTCAAATAATAAAATCAACAAGTATTTCGTAAGCATCTAGATTAAATGGTTTTTAATATTAAAAACGTTAATATTAATTTTTTGTTATGATTTTTTTAAAATTTGTATTTGACAAAAATTACGCTTGCAATATCAATGTTAATAAATATTTTTAAAATATAGCATCGTTACATTGTAGCTTATGCAGTTTTCTTAATCAATTTCAAGTTTATTGTTGATTGTATTTGTATCCGTCAACTAAGAAAGGTCGAGATAAATATTATTTTTTTTTGTTAATGAGGATATTTAATCGTTCAAGTATTTTTTAGTCACGTGATTATAGTTTGATTGTTGGAATAATGTCATACTCTTATAAAAAAACAAAGAATATCTTTTGTGGTGTATTTTGGATTTCAAATCGATTTTATAAAAAAATAATTAAATTTAAGATTCGATTGAAGTAAATAGATCGATGTTGGCGAATCAAGTGGCAATTTGTCATTTTTCAAATGACCCGGTTAAAAATTTATAGCCACTGAGTCAAATAGGAATAAATGGAAAAGAAAGTGGTGGTGGTATCAATATATTTTGCGAAATTTATTGGTTTGTATATATTAGATCAAAAAATAACAACCAAAATAATAAAAGAAACGGCTATATGAAAATTTTATGGAATCCAACCGTATATTTATCAATATGACCAAATCGCATTTCTGGACTTTGATAAAAACCTAAATCTTGTTGGCAACATGGCATTCCTTTAAAACCATTATCTAATGGAATACGTTTAAAAACTTATTAAAAATAATGGAACGAAGTGTCATTTGAATGGTTGGGGTGAACACACGCAAAATAGCACCAGTTCTAGACATAATGACCCCAAATATTATAAAGGTTGGCCGGGAAGTGTGTTAGACTGTAGGGAAGACACGCTGAAAATCATTGAAACATGAGAACATGAACAAGAAATATGGTCTCGTTGCCAGAAAAAAACCATCTAGCATATTAGTATCGGTCACGGCTTTTGAAACTGTGACTGCAAAACATAAAAGAAATAAATTTTAATTTAACTTTATGCTCCAAATAAATTAATAATATTTGATATCACCATAATGGTTTTAAAATTTTCATTTTGTGTAAAAAATACAATTAATACTAGAGATGAAAATGGCAATGATATTTTTATTACAATTATCGATTAATTTAAAAATAACAATGCTATAAACATCATCATAGTTATATATATAATATAATGTTAGTTATTTTATAAAAGCAGCGGTTGTAGAGATGTTGGAAAGAAGGTTCAGTTCGTCATAGAGATGCAGGAAATCATGTAACAATTTAGTACTTGAAATTTTATACGAGGAAATAAAGAATGAAGAGATGAAGGGAAATCATATACCCGAAAAATTAAAATAAAATAGAAAAAAATCTTTTACAAAAAAATTGTATTATATTTTCATGCAACTGATTTAGTTGTTTTTTATTCTCCAAGATAAAACAAATCTCAGAGAATATATTTATGCTTTTTTTTTTTGTAAGAAAATAAAACTTTACTTTTGTTATGAAATTTATATAAATTTCTTAATAATAATAAAAAATGTTAAAAAATTATAACATAACTAGAAATTTTCAAATTTATCAAATATTTGGTACAAACACAAATGTTGGCAAAACAATTTTTTCGATAGGATTATGCAGAGCTTCAATTAATAATAATAATAATAATAATAATAGGATTAATTCTAAAGTTTTTTATCTTAAACCTGTACAAACGGGTTATCCCGTTGATAGTGATTCAAGACTATTAGAAACATTTATATCATCGTCGTCGTCAAGAAGATTTAGATCAAAATCTTTATTTAAATATGAGAAACCCGTTAGTCCACATATTGCAGCAGTAACTGATAAAAACGAGGTAACAACAATAATAATATTTTATAACAAAATATGGTTTAAATAAAAAGATCACCAATTAATCAATTTATTTGCTTGCCGATGAAAGATACCGAGTGATGAAAAATTATTGCTTGAAATTAAAAATTTTATTTCTGAAAGTTCAAAAGAAGAAACAAATGATAACAGTAATGGAATTCTATTTCTAGAAACAGCAGGAGGTAACATATAATTTAAAAAAAACAAAAAATAAATAATGAAACATAAAATTTTAACAATAATATTATTGTTATTGCTAGGTGTTAATAGTCCAATTATGTCAGGTAATCTACGTGAAAAAATTTATATTTGGTTATTTATTTTATATTCACTATATCTAATTGATATATATATATGTGTGTGTAATTTTTTAGGAACTTTACAATCTGAATTTTATAGATCATTAAGATTACCAACAATTTTAATAGGCGATGGAAATTTAGGAGGAATATCAACAACAATATCATCATTTGAATCATTATATTTACACGGATATGACATCCCGTTAATTTTATTATTTGAAGATACAAAATATGAAAATGACAAATTTTTAACAAAATACTTTGATAAAAATTTTCCAGATTTAAAAATTATAAAAATAAGAAAACCACCAGAAAAACACCCCGATCAATTTCAGGATATTAAACAATTAACCAAATATTTTTCGAGTGTTGATAATGAATTTGCTAATACTGTAAAATATTTAAATTCATGGCATAACAAAAAGTTTGATAAATTAGAAGAAATGAAATCGAAGGCAAAAGAAATTGTTTGGTGGCCATTTACTCAACATCAATTAGTAGATAACGTTACACTGATAGATTCAGCGTATAAAGATTCATTTACTACATATGATGGCAATAAAATGAATGAATTATTTGACGGATCTGCGAGTTGGTGGACTCAAGGTGTTGGACACGGATCTTCAAAGTTATCGTTAGTGGCATCTCATTCAGTGGGAAGATATGGACATGTATTATTTCCTGAATGTATAAATGAAACAGCTTTAAATTTATCGGAAACTTTATTAAATACGACCGGTAAAGATTGGGCAAAAAAAGTTTTTTTTAGTGATAATGGAAGTACAGCAATGGAGGTAGCATTGAAAATGGCATTGAGATCAACCATTAAAAAATATTACAATGATAATCCTAATTTAGACTTAAAAATATTGGGACTGGATGGTAGTTATCATGGTGATACAATTGGAGTAATGAATTCTTCTAGTCCAAACATTTATAATAAACAAGTTAATTGGTAAAATTTATATAACAACACTATTTTGATTTTCATGTAGAAACATATATACACACATATATATTAAACTAATATTTATATACAATATATAAATAATAGGTACACACCAAAAGGTTATTGGATTAACCCACCTAGAATATTAATGAAAAATAACGAATATCATATACTGATTCCATCATCATTCACTGAAACTACAAAATTCAACAACTCAAATACTATCAAATATACATCTCTATCATCGTTATTTTCTGATGAAAGATTAATCAGCGATCCAATATCGTATTTTTATACAAATTATATTAAAAAATATTTAACAAACTTGGTAATTCATAATAATGTTAAATTTGGTGCTTTATTAATTGAGCCTATTGTTATGGGAGCAGGTGGAATGATGTTTGTTGATCCATTATTTCAAAAATGCTTAATCAATTTCATTAGAAACTGGGATTATTGGAAAATAGGAGTGGATGGTGGTGGTCGTCGTGACGATGACAATAATGATTGGAAAGGAATACCAATAGTATTTGATGAAGTGTTTACTGGGTTTTGGAGATTAGGGTATAAAAGTGGTTCTGAAATGTTAGGAATTGTATGTAAAATATATTTTTAATGGTTTTTAAATCAATTATAATTTCTAATTCCTAATTATTATTATTATTATTATTTTTTTAAATAAATTGAAGAAACCTGATATAGCGTCATATGCAAAACTATTAACTGGTGGATTATTACCAATGGCTGTAACATTGGCAAAGTCATCAATATTTGATAGTTTTCTGGGTGATTCAAAAGTTGATGCACTACTACATGGTCATTCATTCACTGCGCATCCAATTGGTTGTGCCGTTTCTTCTGCCTCAATCAATGAATATTTGAAACAAGAGAGTGATAATGAATCATGGAAACAAAGAAAAACAGAATGGAGTTTTGATAGTAATCATAATTATAACAATAGTAACAAATTGATAAATGGATGGAGTCTTTGGAATAAAGAAGTAAAGCATTGATTTTGTTTGAATTTATACTTCATTTCTGAAATAATTATGATGATAATAATGCATTATGTTGTTGTTATTTATTGTTATTGATTTAGACTGTCGAGAAAATATCATGTTTACCAACTGTTGAGGGCACATTTGCATTAGGAACATTGTTATCAATTGAATTAAAAGACAAGGAGAGCGGTAGGAAATATTTAATACTCTTTAAAATATTCACATATAATATATATCTTATTTAAAATATTCAATTCGATTATTCTCGTCTTCATTTATTATTGTTCTTGATTCACATAGGGTACGCGTCAAATATTGCATCATCAATAATACAAAAACTTAGAAAATCTAATAATGATGATAATGATGATAGTTTGCTAATATTTAGTAGACCGTTAGGAAACGTAATATATTTCATCAGTTCATTAACGACAGATTTAGAAACCATTAAGAAAGTTGAAAATAAAATATTAAATTGTTTAACCATTTAATTTAATTTAAAAAAATTGAGATTCAAAGGCTTGAAGCATTCACTTGCTTTGTGATGTAAAATTAACAAAATTTAGCACAGAAAACGAACCTTGGTCTTTTTATTTTGATGTAGAGAGACGTATTTTCTTTCTTACTATGATGACAGATCATCTACCCACTCGAATAATTTTGCGTAGTGATCATATCAGGCTCTTTTTTTACACAACAAAATCCATGATATTCAAAGATGGCTGGTAATCTTGCTAAATTCAATCAGGACTTGATGACTCCTTTCGACGAAACACTTTACCATCACTATCGATTGGATCAAGAACTTTCTCTGCATTGATTAATTCGTCACGACATTTTCTCTATTCAATTAATAATCTTTTGGTACCGAGCCTATTATAAATACAGTCATCATTTACCCAAAAATAAATAAATCTATCCAATCATATTTCGTTATTATTTATTACACAGGCAAAATTTAAATCTTCTACAATTTGAGTCTCGTGTAATATTAATACGCATCATTTGCCTGTTTCCGTTATAAAGTTTATTTAATTATATATTAATATATATATAGTTAAACTCAATTTATTTATACTATATACTGAAATTTTGCTGTTCCAGATTAGACATGTATGTATTCAGTGAATTTGTAATAGATCTCGGTCTAGTATCACTTGGTAACGGGCCTATATAATGAATGACTAGCAAAGATATAAGTCTGCTTTGCAATTCCCTCGGATTCTTAAAAACACGTAATGAGAACGAATGTACCTGGAAAATAATAGAAATTAAAGGAAAACAAAATCTACTACAATATCATCAATCAATTTTTATCTATATACAAAACTTGCAGGTCATTTATATAGGTCAGCCAACCTATTTGATTTAGATTTTTAATCCCTTTACCATTTAATTGTGTTGTCAATTAATTGTTCAAAACATTGATAAGGCAATAATAATAATAATGTAAAAAAAGTAGCAAACAGCGTTTCTTTTGTTCTCGGAATTACTTGTTCTGATTCCATCCAGGAAGCGTTCATACAATCTTTGCCAAGATCTATTGATTTTCCTTACGCGAGAGAAAGTTCTAATGTGTCGTATAGAATAAAATTGGTGAAATGAATACGTTATTGTCGTTGCTACGTGCATCCGATACCAAATTAATAAAATTAATAGTGTTTGAAAGTTTCTAATTTTGTATTAATATATATTATATGACGATAATAAAAAAAGTAATTGGTAATGGTTACATTTCAAGAAGTAAATTCATTTTTGCAATTTTGATAACAGAAACGTTTCCGTATCTCGTCAATAGCATTATTATTACTATTACTATCGCTGTTGTAATTAAGACCGGTTAATTTAACCGGTTAACCAACCAATCTTGGCGTTACAAATTTTTATAAACATATTTACAATGATGAAATAAATATGGGTAATGCTTGCTCTAGAGAGTATCAATTTTTTCTTTTTTCTTTTAGGTGGGGTGGGACTTATTACTAGAGCTTCTGTTCGTAATACAAATTCTTATTCGAGTTATTCATTTTATTATAATAATAAAAAATTGATGTGCAGATGGAAACCCTTACCTCGCCCCATTCTGGACTGTTTAGGACCTGGTCCCAAAAGGACTGATTTCAATCATTTCGACTTCACATGAGTTTCAGTATAACGAATATTTAACTAGTACAAATTTAGAAACTACCTGCAAAAATATCCAATAAAATTTAATTTTTTGCAGATAGTTTCTAAATTTGCACTAGTTAAATATTCGTTATACCGAGACCTGCAGGACACCTAGTCCCTACAACTTTCTGCGCCACAGCGACAGATTTGGGAAAAAATTCACAATCAAAAATGCAAT
>CAJVPN010000980.1:0-19072 GCA_910592215.1 Entrophospora candida
CAATTATTACATTCAGTGTAAATATTATGTCCTTTTTATGTGAAATATTACGTCATTTCATATTAAAACTTACAGATGTAATATTACGGTGGGAAAAGTTTCCTGATGTAGATGCTAATAAGGTTCATTTGATAATAGGATAATATCATCAAAAAAGCTAACTATGTGTCCTATGATAATAACAATATTACAAGAATACTCCATTCGGGAATAACTGTAAAACCTAAACATTTCAAAGTTGATTATATTGTGAAAACTTATCTTACACCAAAAAAGAATATTTTAAAAAATGAGGTTAATGATTTGTGTTCACAAAAAAATATTTGAAAATGTGCATTTTAATATTTAATAATTATTATATAATTTTCATGTTAGTAATGATATCTCTATGTTAGTTTACCAAGTGTTATTATTATGTTCTTTATGTTATTTATTGCTTTATTATTTTCCGAAATAAAAGACTGAATTAGATAATTTAATATGCTAAAATATGTACCCTTGAAATTTTTTGACACTAAATATCACTTTGTCTGGTTTTGTTGCAGCATGCCCCAATTTATATATAACATACCAAACAAATCTGAACCATTTTATTTTACAGCCTTTCTCCTAACATTAGAGCACAAATACAATTTCAAGGCCACCAACCCTGCTCTGAATTGCATCCTCCCTGTGCTTGCAGATTCTCATTGCTTTGATGGGTCTGGATGTTTATGTGCACCTAATATCACAACTATTCAAAATGCTGCAGAGTTCTCAATCACAGAGCCATCCTTACTCTAGAAGTAGGATATTCCAGGAAACTTTTTGGTTAACATGCTAGCAGTCTTCTCTGGTATAGGTGCCATGAGGGAAGATTAGTGAAAACATTATTGACAATTGATGCAGCCTTGATAAACTCCATGGCCACATATTCACCCCAGAATTTGGTTGCATTATTATATCATCAGTCCATCAGATCAGATTAGTCTTGTGTGCATGAGGAAGATGTGAGAATGTGTAGTGTTCAAGGTAGTGTAGTATATTTCAACATCTGCTAACTTCCAATAATCAAATGTTGCATATTTGAATCATTTCTTTTGACATAATATATATCTACTGTATATTATAAGGATTACAACTGGTGATAGCATAATAATGAGATACAAGACTTTGAAAATTTAATATAAATATCAAAACATATGTGTAGCATGATTTTGAGGGGCTGTTGCTTAAATAAATTTATTATGTTCCTAACCACGTTTTGCTAGAAATCACCCATATATATAATTATATGATAATTATGTGATGATTAAGTGATACTGGGTTTTGCCCACATGTATAACTTCACTAGAAGATGAAATCGAGCCTCTTGATTGATGGTATGCACAAAGAAATGGGTATCCTTATTCTTTGGTTTTGTTGCTTGTGGCTATTTAACAGTCCAAGAAACAAGTGTGGCCTCAAAGCAACTGCTGGACAAACAATTATAAGTCAAATGAATTGATTGGATCCTGATATAGCTCATGCAAGCTTGTGTTAAGATCATGGATACATAATGAGTTATCAATATAATTTTTATTTCAATATAAATGTTTTTTTTAAAAAATATAATTTGATAAAAAAACCTCATGCCCCTTTCTAAAAGACTGATCTAAGGACTGGTCTCACAGTCTCAAAAAACAAAAGACTGGGCCAACTCTAGTAAAAAGGTTTATTTAATCTAGTTCAAATAAACTTATTAACTAAATATCAAAATATGGGTGTGAACAGCAAAAAAGGCCAAATTTTTTTTAGAAAAAAGGGGGTTCAAGTATGTGTATGTTTCTAAGCTCTGGGCCTCATGTCATTATCTCAAATCCATCTGTCCACACTCCATATAATGAATATAATGAAGAACGTGAAAATACTTTCAAGGAAAAAAAATATTAATATTAAACAATAATAAATACAATTACAATATTAAATCAATTCATTATTTATCAAAGTCAAAAATAGACTTTAAAATATTTGGGTGGAAAAAAAGTTTCAATTTGATGATATAGAAAAATTAAAGCATTATGCAATCTTGAGCACAAAGAGATTGTAAAAATGTGCATTATAATCGAAGGCAGTTCAAATATTCTTTAAATTCTTGGAGGAAGTAAATAATGAGTGACAAATTAAAAAAAAGGGTTCTTATTCTAATTTGCATTACAATGTTGATCACATGTTTTTTTATTTTGAAAATTGTTTTATATTTTCTCTATACAACTTAATTGTTAAAAAATGGATCCATATTCCTCTATACCATCTTTAAATAATAATCAACAACAACAACAACAGCAGCAGCAGCAACAACAACAACAGCAACAACAACAACAACAAGGAATGAATAGAGGAGGAGCGTTAAATCAAATGACTGCTGGTGTTAATAGACCAAGTGGATTAACACTTCAACAATTGCAACAATTACAACAACGCCAACATTTACAGCAGCAGCAACAGCAGCAGCAACAACAACAGTTACTATTACAACAGCAACAATTGCTTCAACAACATCAAATACAAGGTCAACCTCAACAATCACAAATTATTAATAATCAATTAACACCACGGCAAAGACTACAAATGCAATATGCAATACAACAACAATATCAGCGACAATTAAGACAATCGACAGCAACTGCAAACTATACACAAAATCCAATACAATTAACACAAACACAATTATTACAACAACAGCAACATCAGCAGCAACAGCAGCAACAACAGCAACAACAGCAACAGCGTTCTATACCGCAAAGAATAATTCCTGCTGGCAGTGAGATCGCATCTCCCTCATCCTCGTCCTCGTCATTGACTTCAACACCAAAAGCAAAAACCACACCACAAACATCATCGACATCAACATCAACAGCAACAGCAGCAACAGCAACAGCAGCAACAGCAGCAGCAACAACAACAACATCATCATCAACGACATATGAACCAGCGCCAGATCTTACATCTGTACAAAAACAATATTTGCAACAATATTTGCGTCGTGATAAACTTTATCAAAAAATTTTAGATTTACAACATGAACGACAATCCCATTTGATTATAGATAAACGCAAGGAGATTACTCTTCATGATCAAAAGTATCAACAAGCCAGGATGATGCCTATGACAGCATTTGGAACAGGGTATGATGGATACGGTAATGGGACGACTGGGAATAGGTTTCGTATTATCTATCCCAACGAGAGGAAACGACCTAAGCGGACAAGAGAATTTAAATTGTAAGTAGATGAGTTTATTGGTGAATTTATGAATTGATTGAATAATTAATTATTTGATTTTTAAAAATTTTTTTTTGATTTAGTTCACTTCAACAATTAGGTGATATAGCAGAGAAAGAAGATGTATTGATACCTATAAGGTTAGAAATAGATGGAGCAGACGGTTATAAATTGCGAGATACATTTACATGGAACATGAATGGTACAATTAATAATAATGATTTATATTTTTACTTGTATGTATATATACATTTCACTCACTTTTCACGCATAATTATATTAGAAACGCTTATTACACCAGAACATTTTGCCGAAGTACTATGTGATGACCTCAATTTTCCAGCAGCAATATTTGTACCATTAATAGTTAAACAAATACAAGATCAGATACAAGGCTATATTATACATCCGGCTGCATCACAAGAACCACCAAGTTCTGATCCACAAATTATAGAAATGTATGCCTCATTAAATGATAAATGTAACAACAATGATGATGATGATGATAAAAATCATGACAAGAATAATGATAAAAATAACGATAGGAATAATAATAAATATAAGGATACTAAGATGGGCGAAGATAATCACATGTTACTGGATAATAACGATAGCAATGATGATGGTGATGGTGATAATAACAATAGTAATGACCATAGCAATAGTAATGATCATAGCAATAAAAATAATAATGGCAATGATGATAATAACAACAGCAGCAGAAATAATAATACTAACGATGATGATTATATAAGCGATTTAGAATTTAATCAGAAAAGTACAACTATTAATGACGAATTAAGAATTTTGATAAAGGTACAATTGATATTTTTAAAACATATTATATTCATGGCAGCACACATAATTAATAATATTTAATCCTCTCTCTTCTTCCAAATGTTCCTTTTCTAATAATACAAAATAAAGGTGGATATAACAGTCGGAAAAATATCCTTTGCCGATCAATTTGAGTGGGATATTAATTGTCAATGGAATGATCCGGAATTATTTGCAGAAATTTTAACAACTGAATTGGGGTTAGGAGGTGAATTTAAAACAGCAATAGCACATTCTATACGAGAACAAATCCAAATATATGTCAAATCGTTGATGCTTGTTGGACATCCATTTGATGGCATGTCAGTACAAGATGATGATCTGAGACAAAGTTTCTTGCCACCAGTTTCCAACATTATTCGTAAAGAGGATGCAGTTGATACATATACACCTGTTTTGATCGAATTGAGCGAAGCAGAGATTGAAAAGATTGAAAAGGATAGAGAAAGAGATGCTAGGTATAAAATTGAGATTTTTTTTTGTGTGTGTGTATACAAGTTTTATATTAATAAAAAAATTTTTTTTTGTAATAGGCGTAAAAGAAGACAGACTAGAGGAAGAAGAGGGGTTATTTTACCAGATCGAGAACCACCCAAAACTCATCGTACATTACTTCACAATAACATGATAGTTCCAGACCCAACTGATGAAACCAATTTTATAATTAAACCTCGTCATAATGTAACTCGTTATAGTGGATTTCCATATGGTTGAAGTGATGACAGAATAAAGACGCAGTGATTGCAGCAATAGTAATGGTAGTAGTAATAAATAGTAATGAGGCCGATAATATTGATGACATTTACAAGATTAAAAAAAATAAAAATAAAATATGAATTAACCTATTTGCTGTTCATGTGATTTCACGACCATATCTTAAGATCCCGTGCTTATGAAATTAAAGTTTTTTTTAGGTCGAAATGCAGATATACAAAATAAACAAGTGTTTTATTGAAAGGGTCATAGGTTGACGCAGTTCAATGTGTGATTTTCAACATACATCCACCAAAAAGGCTTATTGTTACTTTTTCTTTAGTTCACACTCAATCACATGACCAACTTGTTTTAACCATCATTTTTTGAGACGCACACACAACTCGTTAAACAACCAAAGATTGACCGATTAATGCATGTATATGTGTATTGATGGAAAAAAAGAAATAACAATGTGAAATTTGTTGTTCTGCTATATCATCATCATCAATTGATTATAATGTTCATTTTTTTGTCTTCAAAAAAACCTTGATTGATTTGGTCATTGAATCTTACGCAACAGACAGTTGATAATTCCATGTGGAGGAATTGTTGCCCATGTCCAAGAATATGGCAATTTACAATCATCACATCATCTTCATATGAATATGAATAAATATAAATATCTATTTGATTAGATTATATAAAAAAGGCGAGGTGTTGATCAACAGGGATTTGTGGCTGGGACAAATTTATTATTTGAGGAGACAGCATTTTCTTTAAATTTAATTTTACTGGTATACAACAAGGTTTTTTTGCACGAGGAAGAATTGTACCGAGTGGCAGGCTAATCAATTATAAAGAAACATCATCTATCTATTTATGATACTCAGCCTGAAATTGCGAAAAAAATAATTATTATTTAAATGACGTTTTGCTACTAAAAATGATTGTTGTGGCAGTAATGGTAAATTTAGTTAGTCAATTTCATGCTATTAATTAAAGATATAAAAAATTAATTGGTCCGTAATACAAAATAGTAGTAGTATATAGAAAATAAAAAATTCATTCATTGACTACAATGGCAAAAATTTATTTTCAAACAAATGATTTATTCTTTCGAGCATTGATGTCGTACTAAAATCAATGCGATGACGGTCTGTTGCCTTTTTAAAAAAACAACGGAACTAAGGATGACATAATTAATAAAAAAAAAAAAACAAGTTATTAGGAACACAAAAAAAAAGTCAACATAATACTTGCATAAAAATATGCTTGCCTGGGAACCAACGAATTTTCCAACCAAACATGGCGCCAGATAAATGATAAAAATTTCGTTTAAATAGCTCACGATAATTTCAAGTTTGATGATGTTCGTATATAAAATTCGAAAGAATCAAGGATTTACGTACGCGATTTTTCCAAGTGCTATTGACAGGACGCATACAAAAAAAAAAGTTTACGCAAGAGAATTTTGAGTGAAAATATGAGTTGTAATGAAATCTGTAATTTTCAACTCGCTTGATCCGTGAAATTAGATGTTAATATCGAAATAATTTATACGACATATATATATATATATATATATATATATATTATAATAATCACACAACATGTCATGATTTCAAACAACATACATCATGTAAAACACATACGCATGCCTACACACTATTTATTTATTCTTTCTATTTTTATTTCAGAGTTTATGTATAAATATGTAAAGTATGACGATGATTATAATATCAATAATAGTATATCAATAATAAAATTTTAAGCAATAACAATGAACAAAGATGGACCAGTAGTGGTGAAGTGGGGCAGTGTAGAAGTTTAACCAACAACAATTAAAATTATTGGTTAAATTAATTTTATTAGATATTTAAGGGGAAGGAGGGAACAATGGAAAAACGGCATTATTATTACTCCAGAAAATACATGACTAACTTTTTTATAAAAAAAAAAATTGCCTGTTGATGTATATACGTGTAACGTGAAAACGAAATTAACAAAAAAGAGAAAGTAGACATGAGGTCGCACAAAAGCCTACTAACGTATCTATCTAATATACGGAAAACAAAATAATCTACAAGCAACCTCCTTTCATGAGTGGTAGTGGCATGTAACGCTTTCAATTACGCAAAAATTAATTTATCGTCAAGGGAAAAACATTCAAGGAATATAAACAAAGATGATCAACTAGACCTTTAACACTCACATTGTGAAAGATCAACATACGGAGCGACGAGGTTTTTCGAACAAGTAAGCGTGTGTGTATTTTCAAATACAAATTTGATTGGTTGATTTATCCTATTGTTATCGTTTATTTGCATCGGCAGTTATTATTATGGATTTAGAAGTTTCCAAGAATAAAAAGATAAATGGAACGAGAATTGTGTTTTCGACAGACTGTCATTTAAACCACAAATCGAGAATTCAAAGATATATATGTACAAAATGCAGTGTATCACATTATAATTGTGCAAATTCAATACTAATATGGATTTGAAGTTACTATTACTAGTGGAAATGATGATAACGAATGCTGTATAGAGGGACCGATTATCGATTAGTTCTGGAGAGAGCATTTTCCTCAAAAAAAGAAAATTAAATTGTTTATATATGTGAGATATATATTTTATTTATATACTGTGTTACCGCATTTTTCTTTTATCAATTCATCTTTACAAGTAAAAATGATAGACAGACAAATGTGCCAAATAAATTGGGTTGTTTGTTTATGGACAAAAAGGAAATTGAGGAAGGAAAAGGTATACGACGTCGCAAACAATATATAGAAAGCAAAAAATAGGAAATATATATAACAAATAAACATTTGGACGAATGACCGATATATTTATATAAAAGAAGATCATGGATGAAAAACATAATCAGGAATTGGGGAATTCTGATAGAATGAAATGTAAATGTTTTATTTCATTTATAAATTATAACAAAAATTTAAATCATTGTACTAAAATAATTATTATTAGTAATCCCATGGCGTTTTGAGTGATTAATTACTATTACTATTACTGTTACTAATTATTATCGTTCTTACAAAAAAAAAAAAAAAATGTAATAAATAAAAAATAAAAGTTTCATTCACCTATTTATTATTTATTTATTTATTTATATTATTTTTTTATTTTCCAATCTCTTTACCATTTAAATTTGCACACATGTACACACACATTTATATATAACATCAACAACAACTAATAATTAATCAATATAAAGGCCAATAACCCAACCGATTCGTTAATTATAATAACTTGATTAAATAAAAAAATTGCCCGAATCAATCATTGATGATTAATCTTTCAGCCGAATAAATCGCTAACTATTATTTCATTTTAATTCAATAGAAAAATATTTTTTGGATCAAACAAAATTTGTTCAAGAATTAAATAATTTTAATTAAATTAATTAATTAAAATTCCTTATTTCAGTCAATGTAACATACACACCACTTAATTTATTAATTGGTATATAGAAAAAAAAAATTTATATAAATAATGATTCTTTTTTATAAAAAACTTTTTTTTTTTCAAATCAAAGAAAGTAGAAAACAAAAGAATTTTTTTAATAATAATCACATTATTAAAAATACTTATTATTTATACAATATATAAATTATTATTAATTATTCTTTTATTATTCACTTTCTTTTTTTTTATTTTAAAAAGAAAAAAAATTTGAAATTTTTTTTTAATTTTATTAAATTTATTAATTAATTTAATTATAAATATATATAGACAATTTTATTTTTATTTAGTTAAACATATAGATAGACTAATAATAATCATATTAACAATATTACCATTCATACACTAATATATATAATATCTCTAATAATAATATATACCACCAATCATCGATCGAATCAGTTATCAATAACAGCCTGCTTAATTCATCAATTGATCAAAATCAATCAATCTAAATTGTGTCGACTTTTCAGCAAAACAACAAAAAAATAACAATAAGGTGAGAGAGAAGATTCGATTTATTTATTTTTTTAATATTTCTATTATTTTCCAAAAATATCGAATTTTATTGTGAAAACAAAAATAATTAAATTTAAATTGTATAATTATATTTTTGTAACACAATTCGTCGCTATTTCTCTCCTTAATGTCTTTCTCTCGTTCTTCGTACGTAACAGTTAATTAATTAATTAATTTGTAAAATTTCCTAACGGAAATTTCAAACAATTTACAAATAATAATTTATTATTGTTGTTATACAATAATAAAAAGGGTCTCAATAATAGCAATAGTAATTAATGATAATAGTAATACTAGAAATAATAATAGTAGTAGAATAAAATAATTGATTGTCGGAAAAAAATGATAAGCAAATTATTAATTTATTTTATTTATTTATTTATTTATTTATTTTATAACCGCAGCGATTATTTCTCTCACCACTGGATAATACTTCAACTATTGTATGTTACCTCGATTTTCTTTTTTAGCCGAAAACCTTATTGAATATATATATTTTTTTTTTTTATATCATCAATCAATCATTTTACTAAAATTTTCACTTTACTTGACGTCACTTCTTTTTTTTTTTAAAAAAAAATTAAGGAAGATTATTTTTATTCCTACTTAACTTTCTTAACACATTTACACACAACACAACACACACACACACATACAAAATACACACTATCATTTTTACGACTATTATTTTTGTTTTTTTTTAAAAAAATAAAAATAAAATATTATTATTATTATTTTATTATTATTACAATAACAGTAATAATATAAAGAGATTTAATAATAATAATAATAAATTTAAAATTTTTTTTTTATTAAAACTACCAAACCAAAAACCAAACCAACTAAAGAGGTAAGCAAGCTTGAGAATATTTTTTTGTTTTTATTTTTTTGAATTTTCATTTTATTTCTTTTTTATTCTTTTGAATCATTTGAATTTCGTTTCTTGAACAAATCACACCAAAACAAACCCTTAACATCATCTACTCATTTTATAATATTAATTAATTAGTTAATTGGTTAATTTAATCATTAATTATACATGCCTTCTTTTTTATTATTATTAATTTAAAAACTCACTCCTTTACATCTTATATATTCGCATCTTAGATTTGCATCTTATATTTTTAAACCTACAAAAGTCCTTCATTATTCTCTGAAACCAATAATATAAAGAAAAGGTAATAAATAATATTAATATTATCATACAGCAGACTAAACCTAGAAAAATATATAATATATATATAGGATTTTATTCGTCCTCCTCCTCTTCTTCTCATCTTTGTTACTAACGACCCTCCCCCTCGCATCTTTCTTTCTTTATCCTTCGCATCCATTTCTATCCCCTTTTTCACGTTTATTTTTTTATTTAGTTTGCACAACTCGAAAAAAACCTCCTTTATTATTCTTGATTTTTTAATTCGAATAATAAATATTATTTATTATACAGCAACATACATACAAACAAACAAAACTTTTGAGACTTTTGATTTTTCTAATATTATATTTGATTATTATTATTACTACTATTATTTACTATATTTATATATATATATATTATCATCATCAATCATCTATAATTACAGTAGTACACATGGCAGAACCTAGTCTTAACTCTTGGGTAAATCTAAAAAAAAATTTTATTTAAAATAATAACTTCTTTTTTTTTCCCCTCGTTTATTTTTTCTTGCTTGTCTTTTTTTTCGTATTCTTTTTTTCTACAAACTTAAATACTAGGTTATTTTTATTGTTATTATTATTGTTATTATTATTATTATTTATTGTTATTATCATTTATTATTATTATTATTATTATTATTCTTATTATTATTATTATTATTATTATTATTATTATTCTTATTATTATTATTATTATTATTATTATTATTATTATTTATTTATTTTATTTTTCTATTTGCTTATCAATCAATTAACAAAACAACATATTAACATCTTTCTCTTTTCCTTCTTTCTCTCTACAGGTAAATCCATTTCAAATGTTGCGATTTAGCGGTAACGATGAACAACAACAATTTAATAAACCTGCTAAAGAAATACAACAGCAACAATTACAACCATATAATAACGAAAAATCCTTAAAATATTATAGTCATAATCATCCACACAATAATATTAATCATCACCATCAATCCCCGAAACATTCCAATATTAATAATCTTCATAATAATAATAGCATCATTAGTTTAGGTGATAAACAATTAAAAAAATTAAAACGTAGTACTAGCTTTAATCATCATAATAATAACCTTAATCATAATAACAATCACTATAATGATAATTATAATAACAATGTTACTAAACCTTCACCTTATATTGATGTTGCAGAAGTATTAGCCACCTCTGTTTATCTTGTAAAAGATAGTAATAGAAAACTTAATCAATTATCTGACGAAATACTTAATCATCATGAACTTAATGATGAACTTGCTTATTATAATAATAATAATTATGATGGTTATAGTGACGAAAACGATATTGATTCTAATGTTTATAGTGAAGAAGAAGATAATGCTAGCATAGATTCATGGCAGCAATCTTCCAACAGTAACAACTACAATCACAGCAATAACAAATCAAATAGTAGCGAAATTGAAAAAGAGTTAATTGCACTATCACTTCAATTAGATTCAATGGAACAAAAATACAAGTATCAGCTTAAAGGAAGGAATAAATTGATTGAGGAACTTCAAACAGCTTCAAAGAAAACCGAACGTGAATGTAAAAAAAAAAAGGCTGAAATTGAAAGATTAGAAACTCGTCTTGAAGCTACAAATCGTGCCATGACTGAATTAATGGAACAACAACAACGTCAAGTGCAAGAAATTGTGGCTTCAAAATCTTCATCTTTAGCTCAATCTGAAGAAGAGAAAAAAGAAAATCTGGAGGCGATCAAGATGCTTGAGGCTGACTTGGAAGAGAAGAATAGATTAATCGAACAAGTACAAATCACCGCTCGCAAAGTAAAAACTGAGTCAAGAGAAAAGGATAAAACTATCGAGGTCATAACTACTCATTTACTAAAATATCAATCAATAGAAACTGAATGCTTAGATAAACAAAAAATCATCGATGAGTTAACTTCCCAACTAGAAGACCTTAAAAAACGTGAAATAGAATTAAACGAAAAAGACGCCATGATCGAAACATTGAACATTCGTTTAGACACGTCACAAAAAGTTATTGCGGAATTACGAGAGAAGCATGCACCACATGATCTATTGAGACAATTAAGACAAAAAGATTACATCATTGATGATTTGACTCAACGAGTAGAAAACATTGATGCTGATATTAAAGATAAAGATGATGAGATCAAATCACTAAACAAATCATTAAATCAAGAAATCGAATTGGTTGAAAAATTGCAAAAACAATACAAAGAACTTGAACCATACAAAAAATTATACAAAGAAGCTGAAAATAACCTTTACGAAATACAGCAAGAACTTGCTCAGAAAGAAAGAAAATTACAAGATTTAGAAAGACGTTATAAAGATGCCTCTAGAAATTCCTTAGAAAGTCACGAGAAACTGAAAGCTCAAGAGCAAGCCTTCAATAGTTTACGACAAGAAGTTATTCATCTTAAACAAGCTCTCACGGTTCAAAATGCCGCCGCTAATGCCGCCGCCACCGCTGCTGCGACTGCTGCCATATCTGTAAATAAAGCCGAGCTAGATGTTAAATCAAACAAAAGTGAGGTACGTCTGAGCGCTCTACAAAAGGTTTTAAATACCAAGATCGAAGCTTGCAGGGAATACGAGAAAAAGATCTCAGAATTGGAAAAGGAATTTGAACTGGTGAAGACAGAAATTGAAGATACAAAGACCACAAGTTCCGAGAAAGAATCTAGAATCGCTAAACTTGTAAAGATGAACCGTCAACTGAAAGACGAAGTTACTCAATTGAAAGAAAAAATGGAAGCAAAAGAACAAGAATTGATCCTTATAAAATCAAAGATTCCACAACCCGTTTCTTCCAGAAAATCATCCTTTACAAAAACTGCCCCTAGATCAAGAGTCTCTTCTATGTATAGTGGTGAAAGTAGTAGTGACGATACTGCTAGGTCCTGTTTGACAAATTCTTCTGCTCGTATTCGTAGAAGTTCAAATCTTAGCGGTGCTAGTGATAATAACAGCAACGTTGGTTCTTTGCGGTCAAAGACTTTGTCAAGATCAAGTAGTCTATGTTCTGTTCCAACAACTAGACGCATATCAAATGGCCCAAGACCTGCTTCTTTATCAACAATTTCATCATCATCACCTTCTACCATATCATTAACTAGAACCAAATCTATATCATCTTCTTCCACAAGTGATATTGATAATTTAAAGAAAAGAAGCAGTATTATTAATAACAAGAACTCAACCAACAGCAATAACAATAATGGACCAAAAGGGACAAGAAGACCTTCATCAGCTTCTACAACTTCAACTTTGTCATCATCAACACGCGGTGGCGCTAGATCATCAATTTCTAATTCTTCAAAAAAACCGGTTAGCCCAAACACTTCAAGTATCACCAAAAATGCTGTTGAACAAAAGAAATTATCCACTGCAACTCAACAAGCCAGAAGAACTCCTTTAACAAGACCATTACCATCTAATACTACTCTGTCAACAAGATCTCTCCCATCATTATCAAAACCTATACAAACCAAGAGATCTTAATCTAATTAAGGTAATTACAATTAAATTAAAAATTAAAGCGTAGAGATCATGTATGATTATTTATTTTTTAGTTTTTTTTTTTTCATCTTCTTTCGACGAGTAATTTCAGTAATTTCATTAATTTGTTTGTTGGGATTTAGTAATAGCTATCTTTTATATATTTATATATAGTTTGAATGAGTTGCGTCTACTGGATTAGACAAAAGAATTTATATAATTTTTGTTCTTGTTCTTTTTACTTTTTTTTTTTTTCTTACAAATAAATTTTTTTATTGTTGATGTTTTTTAAAAAAAATCAATAATCTTTATACTTTATTAAAATTTTTACAATATAGAAAGAAAAAGGAGGGATCGATCCGGCAAGAAAGAAAAAGTGTGGAGTAAAAGAAAAAATAGAAAAAAAAATATAAAAAAACCAAAGAAAAAGAAAAAAAATATAAAAAAAAAAAAGAAACACAAAAAAATACAAAACAACAACCAAAAAAAAATTTGATAAATTTTTTTTTTCTTTCATTTATAATTTTTTCCTTCTTTTTTTATTTTTTTTAAAAGGGTACATGTATATAATATTATTTTTGTTTTTCGTTTTTTTTTTTATTTTATATATTATTTTATATATTATTTTTTTATTATATAATATATATAAAATATATATATACACATATATATATTTAATTATTAGTTGTTTTTTTTTGTGTTTTTTTTTATTTTTTTTATATACTAACATTCATTCCCTTACACAATCAATTCGCCGTCACCACCACCACCATCCTATTCCGTCGATTCATAAATATTCTTCCCTATCTATTATACATAGTGTGTGTGTAATCAACAAACATCTCAATCAAATCAATCAATAACAATTATATATATATATCCAAAATATATTTATATACTTTCAAAAACTACATTAAGAAAAAAGAATATTTCTTTTTTATACCCATCAAACACCTCATCTTACACAAATCATCTAATTATATAATAATTTTTTTTGATTTAAAAAAAATGAACAATTTTCTTTTTCTTTGTTTCTTATTTTATATATTTTAAGATTTATTTTTTTTCTTTCTTCTTATTATATTATATTATATTATTTCTTTTATTTTTATTTTGTTATTTCTCTAATATATATCTTACATTTATATATATATTAAAAAAAAACTTTAATAAAATTTGAAACAATAAAAAAAAGAGGAGAGAGGCAAAAAAAAAAAAAGAAAAAAGAAAAAAAAATTTAAAAAAAAAGAAATTAATTTTGTGTATTTTATTTTTGAATTTGTTTTGAATTGATTGTTCGTTTCTGATTTCTAGCTAGCTTTGTAAATTCTTCTAATTTACAAATATATGGGTCATCAAAAATAGTTTAAATTATGTTGTACCCAATAATTGATTTAAATTATAAGTAACTAAAAACAAAAAATCATTACCTTTATCGGCAAACTCTCACACATATTGTTGAATGTGTTTGTTTGTCACTTGTTTTTTAAATGCATTATAAAATACACAATAACCAGTTCCATAGTATCAGCCAAAGAATGAATTAATACAATAGAGTATGTAAAAGTCAAATCAAAAAGTAAATTGAGTAAACCTAATGATGAACGAGATTCAGTAAAATGGCAATTGAAATCTGTGAATTGCTTGAAAAAGAAACAAATGAAATTGCTATCTTCTTTTATCAATTTTATTAATGAAAAATAAAATCTAGAAGGAAAATGATAGAAGCCAAAAGAATAAAAAATAGAAAAGGATGATACAAAAGACAAAGAAGATGCTAATATAGCAATTTTGTTAATAGTAATAGTGAAAATATATAATAGAGTGATTAAAGAATAGATAATACTTATTAACGGCTTCCCTGCGATTGCTCTGGTGGGTGGTTTATATTTTTTAAAATATTTAATATTTATAAAAATCACAATGTAATTTTTTTTCTCTTGGTTAAATAGACATAACTTATCTTTTTGACCCTTTCCTTGAGAATGAATACCTTTGTCCTCACTATTGTATTATGTCTATTACGATATTCAAATTTGATACCATTGTATTAAATTTGCAAAGAGTTGATTAAATAAATAAATCGACAAATCACATCTTCCAAGTAATAATAATGCTTGCTACCAGGATAAGAAATGAAACTTTTAAGGAAAAAGGCCACACACATAATGAATGTCTCATCAAGCAAAAGGTGAGAAAGTTGGTAGAATTGGAAAATAAGCCCTTTCTTGATATTTTAATCTTGACATCTTTTCCACGTAAGACAAACACTAGCCAAAAATAAGTCTTGAATTTGATTGATTTTTCAACTAGTGAAGGGGCTCCATTGCCTTTTCAAGTGGTAGTGGCCAAGTCTCTGCTTGGCTTCCTTTTTTTTTGTGTGCGTGTGCTTCCCAGCTGTATACATGCATACAACAATTACAAGTTGTAGGCTCCTTAAAATAATTTCCAAAAAAAAAATAAAATTGATATTGATCACAGGTGTCAGTTTCCTATCACAAACATGGAATAAGGTGCTCTTGATCATGAGATCTTTCATTTCCCGTAGATGATGTAATCCAACGATATTGCTTTGGACAAGCAAGAGGCTTTAGCAGTGTTGTCATTTGAAGGACAGTGAAAAATTAATGATTTTCCACAAATTATCATCAGTTGTAATCCATGCATGACCCAAGCAAGAGCTAGTCGTTTTAAAGAGTTATCCATTGACTTGAAAAGAGTGATTCACTAGTGGTGGTGGTTAACCAATGGCTAAAATGATTATTTGGTCATTTTTTGTAAGCAAGTGGCCAAATGCAAGACTGGTCAAACAGCCGTCAAATGTCAATGCTGACCTTAGCAGTTTCCTTTACAATGATGCAATCAATAAATACCAAAGCCACGCTGCCTCACTTGAAATTTGATTGCATCATCATATCATCAGGGGATCAAATCAGATTAGCCTTATGTAACGAGGAAGATGAGAATGATTGTAATGGTTTAACTATAAGTTTCCATCCAATAATTCAAATACAAACGTTGCATATCGAATTGTTTGGTGTTTTCAAATTGAGCAAGTTTATGCAGCAGTTTTCCATATGGGGTGAAGAGTGAAAGAGAGAGGGGAGATCTCCAATAGTTGTGTTGCTTTTCTCACACTTCTTGTTAATATTAATAATGACAACGTAAACAATTATTTATTTTCATCATGATAAATAGTCTTGTATGTATAATTACATAAAAGACACAAGTTTCGCTGATTTTATATGATATTTATGCTATTGTAAAAAAAAGAAAAGACATCAGAATGAAAAATTAAATCGCTGGTTATTTGTAAAAAATACAAGCCTTCAAACAAACCATATTTCAAATTTAGTTCCCTCCAAAAAATAGCGTGGTACAAGTAGTAAAAGGAGCGTATCGTTGTATAAGAAGAAAGTATTATCAGGGCGAGGGAGCTTTTCTAGCTAACATGAGCCGTTTTCATAATAGCTATAGGAAGCCCGCTTTGAGACTTCCTTGCTGGGCTCTCTTCCCAAAAAATTTTAGTGAACTGAAGGTTTATTATATTAAATTATAAGATTACTTCATGCATATGATTGATGAATTGCAATTTTTTTATTGACAAAGAAAAAAAAGGATCGAGAAGAAAATTTATAATGTTTTCTTTACTACTTGTTAAGTGTAGAAGCAAATAAAAGTTTTTTGCTATTTAAAAAAATCAAAAAGAATCTAATATACAAAAGAGAAATTAGAAAATTTGTTTTTTTCAACTTTTTTTTATTTGGTAGAATAAATCTCAGATTCCGAAAATATAAAAAAAATGTATTATATAACCTTTTGTTTTTTCTAACTTTTATATTGGGCATTGTCAGATTCCAAGGATTTTACATATAAAATTGAAATATTAAAAGCATCGAGAGATTTATTTTTTGTTTTTGTTTTGTACTAAACATATAGAATATGGGTTTTTATTATGAAAAACCTTTTAAACAATAAATTTTTTGCCTAAAGTTTAGTTTTTTTATATTTAATATAAATATGTCGGTCATTATCTTTTATTCTTTTTAAAATCCATTTTTTTATTAAAGCTCTTATTATTTGTTATAAATCATATCACAATATATACTAGAATAAATATAAACTTTTGGGAATAAAAATTACTATGTTTTTATGTGTGTGTTTATATGCGTTGTGATTTTGATTATACGGAGGCGTGAGATTCCATTTTGAGGGAAAATTTTATAACTATCTCTGCGGATCACTAATAGATTTCTACACATAATTGGCGAAACAGGACCGGGAAACTCTATTGAATGTCACCGCCAACACTATGATTCGAAAAGTACTTTAAAATTTAAAAAAGTCACCGCCCACCTTATACTCGCATTAATAAGGAAGAAAAAAAGGTCTCCGGTTACACTATAATTCGCAAAGAAAATGTCACAGGTCACGCTGATTCGCGAACATAGGGATCCTGTGCATTAGAAAATAAAGATAAAACGCATGTGATTTCATGATACATGATATGTCGTCCTACCATTTTTATTAAGATGTAAAATGAACAAGTTAATAGATACCTTAAGAATATTATTTAATCCATTAGTCAGAGATTCGCGTTATTCGAATTTCTCAACCCTTCGTATTCATATTTCCCACTTTCATTGAACTTTCTTCTTTCCTTGAATCTTCTATGTTTTTCTTTAATTGAAGGTAATATAAAATTATTTGCAGGATAGAACCTCTCTTCTTCATTTACAATTGGAAAAGTGATTCTTTAAAGTATTTCATTGTTTAAGTAAATATTCTGCATATTTTAATAAATTGTCTGCAAATATAATTTTAGGAAAATAAATCTACTAGAAAACATCTAAGGTAATTCAATATAACTATATAATTTCCTATTAAGAATTTGTAATCCTTCTAAATCAAAATTAGGTCATGCTAACATTTAACAATTTATTAATGATGCGAATCAATATGGCCTGTGACATGCAAAATTTTTTAAGCAGACTATTTATTAATTAAAAAGTCTTGAAAGCAAATTTTGTGTATTTGGCATACTAAAATCAAATTAGAATTCACATTGGAATATGAGCATGTCGCCCAGAAAATAAACTATATCTTGTGGTGTAATATGAATTGTAATGTCACCTCCTGCCATGTTTTCACCATGAAAAATATCTTTTGAGATACTGGAATATAAACTTTAATAGAAATCCTGCAGGCTTTTCAACCCATGCATGTCTTTGTCCACGTTTTTCATAAAATGCAATAACTTTTCCCAAACATAAGATATTACAGTCAACCCCCCTAAGTCCACCCCCCTTGAGAATGAGTGGGAGCGTGCATTTAGGGAATTAAAGCATTTTATTGGCTGTACATATTGGTGACTCATCTGACACTAATTAAAAATTTTTAAACTACAAAAAAAAATTCAAGACATGAATCTATCTATTGTAATTTGTTCCATTGTATTTATTTTTTTAAGTTAATATATTTTTCAAAAGAATTAACTGATTTTGCTTGTTCATTGATGGACTATGGTTGATAAGAACGTTAGCCAAAATGGTTTTTGAAAAAATCAATTTTGGCAAGCAATTTTGGATTTACAATATTCTTTGTATCAATAGAC
>CAJVPN010000981.1:0-19066 GCA_910592215.1 Entrophospora candida
GTATTTCTGGTGACGGGTTTACACCCGTGTTCAGGAAGGATTCTTGTAAATTTGTTTATTTACCATTCTTGGAAAATCCAAAAGTTGATGATAAATTTATACCTTGTACTGAAAAATTTTGTAATTTTGCTAATTTCACTTATACAAGGGATCAGGTTGATTTAATTGTTAGATTGGCTAAACAAAATTGGATGGAGGTGGAAGATAAAGTTAAAAGTGTTATCATTGAAACTTGGAAAAAGAAGCGTGACGAGAGATTAAATAGACAACGATAATCTCTATTTTTTTTACTTATCCATTATATTATTTATTTATTTATTTTATTTATTCTCGTGTTGTATTTTACCCTTTATTTATTGTATTTTTTTTATTTATTCTTGTATTTTTATTTATTGTATTTTTATTATTTTACTATATACTATTCTTTCTTACTTTGTTACGCGATTGATTATATGTATGTTTAATCACGTGGTTATCCAAATACAAACACCGATTTTTGATCATTGACCAAAATAATAATTATAATAATAATAATAAAATTTTTCTTCAATTCCCAACAATATTAATATACGCATTTATAATATTGTCTTTAAATCATGGAGAATGAATATAACGATATAAATATTCATGAAAGTTTCGATTTAATGTTATCATTAGCAGAAAGTCTTCAAGAATCAAAGAAAAGTTCCGATGAAGAAAACACCGAATTAAGGTTAGAAAACTAGCCATGTAATCTGTGCTTTGAATTTTCGTTATGTACTAATATAATTTATAAACATAGACATAGTGATAATTATTGTTATTAATATTGGTATTGAATATTTTAATAGAAAACGTGCCGTCTATACTCCTTATAGATCTATACAGAAAAAATTCACAAATTCAAAATTATATATGCCTATAAGTAGAGAAGCGTATATGAATCGACTTAAAACTTTCTCTATATCCTTTACAAATAAATAATAATATTATTAATAACCTTTGTTTTTCCTTAAATGTTTATTATGATCAAAATTAATAATCTTTAACAATACATTTTATGTACGAAGTAAATTGGTTTGACAAACCAACATTATTAAGTCCTACTGAATGTGCTAGATATGGATGGATTAATATTGATACGGATTGTCTTGAATGTGAATATTGTGGAGAGAGGTTATTGGTTAATACATCAGAAGATGTAGATATTGGTAATAATAAAAAATACATTAATATAACAATGTTTGACCGAATGATCGACCTATTAACATATGATTTACATATTATATGTATATATATGTATTTCTAAAAGATCGAAGTCTTCTAAAACAATATTTCGAGGCACTTACAACTACTCATACATCATTGTGTCCATGGCGTGAATCACCGTGTGAAGGTTTAATTATAATTTCTTTTTCAAATAAATAAATATCATTTTATAAAAACTTAACATATTTTATTATTTAAATTATGGCTTTAATTAGAAACAATTTACACATTTCCTTTACTTTCAAGCAATGAAATAATAAGAGAATTTCAAAGCAGATTATTAAATTTAATAAAATTGGGTGATAAAATACCAGTGGTTAAAGCTAACCTAGTAAGCCATAAAACTTGCTAATTAAAATTTATTTGACATATAAGATCAGTTCATTAATATATATATATAATTTAAGAATGAAGAATTTATGGAAACAATGGATTCGGTAGTTCCACCAGAAGTAAAAGGAATTAATAAATTTGTTTTAGCATCAGCCATATGTTTATCATTATTTGGATGGAAATATGATTATGATTATGGAATTGATGAATTAAGATGTGATATGTGTTTTAGAGATTGTTTAGTAAGTGGATTTAGAAATGTTGCGAGACAAAAGGAAATTGGAGCATTGCAAGAAAATAATTATGAGCAGAAAGATTTATCACTTCAAGTCTTGGCTTGTAAGAATGTTGATGATATCTGGAATTTATTACAATCTAATAGTGAACAGTTTGATTGTGAATATGAACATTATTGGTATTGTATATGGGTTACGGGTGGTAATCAGCAATTAAGGAAAAAAGATCCTAAAGAATTGGAGAGATTACGACCTGGTTGGAATATAACATTGTCGCACATTCTGGAACATAGTATGTTGGTTAATTATAATAAAGATGGTGATGATAATAATATGGATAATAATAACAATGGCAACAATAATAAAAATGATGATGATAATTTTAAATTAAAAAAGGTATGAAGAGATAAAGAAATTGATGATAATAAATTATAAAAAGATTTTTACTTCTTTAATTTTATTTTCTATATATTTTTAACATTGAAAATTTTCAATTTTACCAGATAGAGAAACTTAACCAATACATCAAATCACTTTCACCAACTAGAAAGAAAAACTTTCATTAATTGTCTGGTGTGATTTGCTAGATTGATATTAAAAAATTAATTAAAGAAAAATTCAGTAATTTGTAATTATCATTGAAAAATCAATTAAAGATTTATTTGCTTAATCTCAAACTAAAAATATATGAATAAATCCAATAATTGACAATTTGACTTGGTGATAAATGCCTTTAAAAAAGTGCTATGAGTTGTCTTGGTTTTTTTTCCTTCTCTTTCTCATCATCCTGGCTAAAATCTAGAAGATTCGCCTTCCATTTTCTTCCACTTCCATCCTCTGAATTATTCAGCAACTCACTCTATGTTTTTGAGAAATTTTCTATGGTTTCTAATAAACTCATGCCCATATCCCGAGCTCAAACTTCTAAAACGTTCTAAACTGGTATGAATACCTTAACTGAAAATCCAAAAAATAATCGCTCTCACATTATCAAAATGGCATTAAAGCAATCTCCTTACTAATTTTTGCGACACAATGATGATGGATATAGTGATGGTTATCAATTCACTACTTGTCGTTATGCCCAGCATGTAAGCAAAATCATAAGATAAATCGGCAATCAATCACGCGATGAAGATCATCAAGAAGAAAATTTTATCAATTGTACGTATTCTCCAGCCAATTCAAAATTAGAGCTTTCTGAATATGCACTTTCTATTTGTTTATAAATGTCACTAGATTTATTATTATTTCTTCACTATTTGCTTGAATTATTAAAC
The DNA here is from genome assembly GCA_910592215.1 of Entrophospora candida. Classification (NCBI taxonomy): domain Eukaryota; kingdom Fungi; phylum Glomeromycota; class Glomeromycetes; order Entrophosporales; family Entrophosporaceae; genus Entrophospora; species Entrophospora candida. The sequence goes on from CAJVPN010000981.1 coordinate 3,098, forward strand.
TCAATCTCGCTTGCATTTACATGGATGGTTTTATTGGAACTTGTAATCTTTTTCTCAACCACAGTAAGTGCAGTTCTTTTTAAGTGGTTTTTGATCTAAAAAAAGCATTTTAACATTCATACTTGTGTTATTATCGTGATCATTATAATTACTATCATTAACAACTTCATCATCTCCGGTTCGTACATGTTTATTAACTAGATTTAAATATAAAAAATACCTGCATGATAATTTCCTATAAATATTATAATGTATAAACTAAAATTTTCGCCATAATTATTTTTTGCATAAAATATTTAATTATATCAGTATTTTTTAATTCGTAAAGGATCCGGAAACTTATGTTAGAGGGCAAATTTTATAATCTTTTTGTTCAGCCTATTGTCTATTAACTTTACCTAGTTGTTAATAGGTAAAATTTTTTTTTCAATATTCTTATAAAATAAAATATTACGCGAATTTATTAACTATATAATGTTTCTGTACTACCATAGATTGCCAAATATACAAAATAGTATATATAAAAAAAAATTTTTTTAAATTTTGATAAATGATAATAATGTATCAACAACATTCTTTAATAAATAAAGCATGTAAGTTGTTCATTACCCAATTATAAAATTTTTAAACCCCTTTGAATATATATATATTTGAATGATATTAATCTCATTAAAATGTTATATATACATAAACCATAGATCTTTGTAAAAATCTAACCAATATTAATTCAATTGCTTGTAAGAATTTTGTAATTCCTATTTTTAATCAAAAGGTTTGTCTTTAATCAAATATTCTACTTACAAAAGAATTGCGATTTTACATTCAATGCAACTATAATGAATTGATTTCTTTAAGAAATTATCTATGCCTCGTTTTTAGAGATTTGCTCACGATGTTGTTGTGAGACAAAAAACAGGGAGAACAATTATTAAATATGGTCATAGTGGTCGGTAAGTATCTTAAATTAATCGTCATTCTTTACTTACGGAAAAATAAATACTATAATAATCCAATTAATTCTTATTATAGTTCTTCAGTTAGTGGCCATATAGCAACTGTGTTTGGCTGTACAGGTTTCATAGGTCGTTATGTTGTCAGCAAACTTGGTGAGCTTTTTCTTAAAAAAAAAAAAAAAAAAATCAATCATTCTATTATTATATTTCTTAATCACAAAAATAATAACAATTATATTTAATTTTAGCAAAACATGGAACACAAGTTGTTATTCCATATCGAGATGAAAATGACAAAAGATTTTTAAAAGTAACTGGTGATTTAGGGCAAATAGTTCCATTGGTAATTTTATTATTAATCTTGGAATTTTTATTAGTAGGAGAAAAATTTCGATTTTCTTAAAAAATTATATTTTTACTTTCACTTTTAAAAAAGGAATTCGATCTTCGTAATAAAGAAACTATTTCTGAAGCTGTTAGACATTCAGATATTGTTTATAATTTAATCGGAAGAGATTATGAAACAAAGTACATAATATAATTTTAATTCAAATTCTTATTCTAATTCTAAGCACAATGTTAATATAACTATGATTACTATGGTTATGATATTTATACAATTATATTTTATTTTCAATATAGAAATTTTTCTTATGAAAAAGTAAATGTTCAAGGTGCAGCCATTATTGCAGAAGTTTGTCGTGAAGAAGGTGTTGATAGATTGGTTCATGTATCAGCTTTAAATGCTGATATAAATTCTCAATCAGAATTTTTTAAAACAAAAGTAATGAACATTATTAATAACTATATTATTTGATTGATTGATTGATTGATTTATTGATCGATTGTTATTTTAGGCACTGGGTGAAAATGCAGTTAGAGAAATATTTCCAGATGTTACAATTGTTCGCCCTAGTATTGTTTTTGGTTATGAAGATAGATTTTTGAATAGGATGGGAGGTTAGAAATAATTTAACACTTTTTTTTCCCTTGGATCATCACCTACAAGAGATTCAGTTGGATCTTGTTATGAAAACAATTTATTAATAATAACTCCAACTATTATTATTTTTATAGTTTTAGGTAAATTTGAATTGACTGTTAATAAAGGAAAAACGAGATTTAGGCCCGTTAATGTATGAAGACAAATATTTATTTATTGTTTTTTTTTATCAAAAAAAAATTACTCAGGAAATCATAATAATTATTTATTTTCTCTTTCCTTTCTCAAAATAAATAAAGGTGCTCGATGTAGCGCATGCACTTGAATTAATGTTAAAAGATGAATCAACCATAGGACAAACTTATGAGTTATTTGGTCCAACAGAATACACAATGAATCAACTTTATGATATTGCAGATGAAATTTTAATAACTAGACGTACACGAATCAATGTACCAAAACCACTAGCAATTGCCATCACCAACCTACTACGATTATCACCATGGCCATTTATATCACCTGATGAAATTGTAAGATATTTTATTGATGAAAAGATTTCAAACAGTAAAGATGTAAAAACTTTTGAAGATTTAGGTGTCATACCGTACACATTGGAAGACACTGCTATAGCAACTCTTAGAGATCACAGAAAATCTGCCGTTTTTGATCAACCTGTTACTCCAACTTTGAGTAGTGATAGATCCACCTTATTAAGAGAAAAAAAATATTTTTATTAAAAAATTTTTATTAAATCAATCAATTACATTACGTAATAGTTAGATTTAATACCTGTTTAATTTAAAGTTTAATTAACTAATCAATTTATTATAATGTAACAACTAGATTTAAAAATTTTATATAAATGATTTATTTTTGTAAAATACAAACCAAGTTATTATTACAATCATTTCCTTAATACTATTTCTGTAAATATAAAATCATCGTAATGGCCAATTAAAATAGCCATCGTATTAATACTACTATTATTAACTATCATTATAGCAACTAATAATAAATGCTAATATATATATAGTCCACTTTACCACCCAATTTGTCATCACGATGCCAATTAGGTAAAGAGTCATGTAAATTTAGTTGATATGAAAAAAATTACTAGTAATTTTATTAATTATCAAAATTATCTACTTTACTTTTGTCCCTCCTCTAAATCAAAACATATCCCTCCTTAATTGCCGATTTTGATGAAATCAATCCAAAAGATTGTTGTTTGGATTGATGAATTGAAGGATAATATGCTGCAGTTGCAGATAATTTCTGCGAAAAATACTTAATAAATCCTGAAGATGATAACGGCAATACCATTGATATGCCGAAAAGTATTAGGCCGAGACGGATTAGTTGATTATTAAAAATGCGAATGGCACAATTTGATAAATCCTAAAAGATATTGGCCCTGATCGGTATTCAAGAAGAAACTTTACTTGAAATGATTACATTTAAATTTGAAATAAATAACCTATTAATCTATTAAAATGTTCTACAAAATTATATGGTGTGAGCGAGACCCACAATCACAGCCTTTTACCACCTTACTAAAAGTATAGAACCAGTGATTCTACGTGTATTTTAAAATCATTTTATTAAATGAAATTTTAAAGGTAAAACAACAAACCAATAGAGCCCTTTTCCCAAAAATTTTATTGGGTCATGAGTTCTATTCATTTGAGATTTATGAGTTTTACTAGTTATTATTACGTACACTGCCTGGAAGAAAGTATCAAAACCTCATTTTTTATTAATTACACAAAAACCTACATAATAACTATAATAAAATTTATATCATCATGTAACTCGGGTCTAAGAATATTTATATAAAATTCCACACTTCTATCATTCATGTTTATTACTTGGTTAAAAAACAAAACAAACTTCATTTTTGGATATTTTTTGAATTTGTATTTTCGCAGAATTTTACTGTTATTTTGTAGTTTAAGTTCTAGTCGAAATTTTATGTCTTTTCTATCAGTAAAGAGTTTGTTATTAAACAACAATAAAAAATTGATTAAGAAATTCGTTGTCGTTAAAAAGAACAAAATTTGGTGGTAGAGCATACAAATTTCAGGATGACAATACACCAATACATGTCGCAAAGTTGGATAAGAAATAAATAACAACATAAACATTTTGTTTAATTATATTTATATTAATTATTTTATTTAAAGGAAATGAAAAGAAAATATTTACAAGAAAAAAATTATATAAATTAACAAAAGGATTATTATAGTTAAAAGTAATGTATTAAAATTTAAATTAAAATTAAAATTAAAATTAAAGAAAGAATTGTTGGAGCTTATAATTCGTTTATTAGTGAATGCTGTAATTAATTTCTACTTTCTACCATCAAAATTGGAATAATTTTGACCATCAGAATCACCAAACCAATTTGGGCTGCATGTATAGTCATATATGAAAGAATATCATATTTATTTGTTAAAATTATATCTTCAGATGACATAGCTTCCTTTATTGCGGACCTGCAAAACCCATGCCTATTAGAAACAACTAAAATGCCCATATTTATTGAACAACAATTAGTTAATTCCTTTAATTTTTTAACTTCTCTAACTCCAACTTTACTAATCCAGTTCTAACAAAAAATGTTTAATTAATATTATTATTCTAAATATACATATATATAATATATATATTAATATTAATATTAAAGATTAATACCTTGCACTGAATTACAAATACGACATCTTTAAAAATTCCAATTAAGTCTACACCTTTATCTCCTGGTCCCCTAATCATCAAAAAAAAAGTAATAAAATAAGTAATTGCATCATCATTATCAAGAACTGAAAAAGGATGTTCACGGATAACCTGTGGCCACGAAGAGCTTCCAGTTTTTCAGTTTCATATATCCTATTCACCACTGAAGCCAGAGCGAGTCTTATGTATTATATATGGTGCATCTTTTCGGGAATGAAGAAGGACATTCACAACAGATCGTCCACCATATATTAGGTCTAGTTACCTAACTGGTAACTTTCATAAGTTGTGGCCACGAAGCGCTTCCAGTTCTTCGATTTACCCCTAGTGGCAGTGTAACTTCAGATACATAATAACTTAACAATTACTTAGTAAGTGAAAACTTACCCTACGCGATAAACAAGTTCACATTTGTTTCTTAAAATATTAAGAATTTCATTTTCAAAATTTTTTCCTTTCTCGACGCTATGATAATTTTTTTAAAAAAAATTTTAAATATTGACGCATATGTAATTGGTCAATAATGATAATAATGATCGACTGAATTAATTAATATGCCACTTACATTAAGCAATTATTAATATTAAATCTTTAAAAGAATCTATGACGTTCAGTTTAATATTTTTAATTAAACATTGAAAAGACAATAAATATCGTCGACTGCATCTTCTCACATTCTATCTTCTTTCATCAAGTGATTCATATTACTATAATTTTTAAAAGATGGAGGACGTGTGTTTTGTTTTTTCTTTAATATATATTAATTAATATGGGGTTTTCCAAAAAATGTGGTTTAAGGCCTAAAACATTTTGCCAGAAATCATGAGAAAAAAATTTTTTTTTATTATCCCTAACTTATTTTAATTATTTTGCTACTGGATAAGATATAGCTTCGTAATAATAAGTGAATTTAACGCAATATAATTGAACAAATTGAAGAAAAAGAAGAGAAAAGAAATTGAAAAAAAATAAAAAAATAAAAATAAAAATAAAAAAAAAAAAAATAATAACGCGTTGATAAGCATCTCCAAAAGTTGTTATTTTTGTTTTACACAAGATGTGAATTTATTGTTAGTATTACTATTACTGGCATCTTGGATTTTTTCATCTATTTTAATTAACCCCTGGAATTTTTGTTGTCCCATGAATTTTTTATCTTTGATAAAAGATAAAATTCGTCAATTAAAAATATTAATATGATAAATCAAATACTAAAGAGTCGATTTACTTACAAAAATTTTGTAAAATTTAATTATTACAATCAATTTTCACACAATTCACGTCCACTGAAAAGAGTACATCAAGCAGCTCTTTTCACTTTCAGTGATGCTTCTGCCAATACTGAAGATGTTATTGTATGTATTTTTTTACTTGAATAACATTCAATCAACTAATTCTTTAATTAATGATTAAAAACAACTATTATATGACTTTTCCAGTCAGAGTCAGAGGAATCGCAACATAGTAGCTTATATTATGATAATGTGTATCCACTTAGAATTGGAATATTTGACCTTAGACATTATATAGTCAGAACAAGTAAAAAAAGACTTGAAACCAAAGTTAAATCTGGAAAATGGATTCCACAAGAAACTGAAATGCCATTTAATTTTAAGATTGAGGGTGTGGAACCTAGGTAAATATTAATTATTTCGATCCTATAATAATATTTGATCTATTTTTAAAAAACTCTTGTAAATTTTTCAATGAATTTAATTGATTGATTTAGAAAAAGAGAAGGCGGAATGTTTGTTAATTTTACATTTTCGGTTGATCCTGCACGAAAATCCGAAGCATTAAATGAAATCTATAAGAATGTTGAAGCTTATATATCGGCTAAAAACGTTATACCGTGGTTTAATCTTAAACCGCTCGAAGTTTATATGGTTAAAGTTAGTATTTTTTTGATTTTGATTTTTTTACTTCCAATAAATACATGCTTATTAATATATTATTTGTGTATACTTTCAGGGCGAACCTTTTATTGAAGATTTGGCCAATAGATTTCCCGCAAGGTATTTATAATCTATTTACTAGAATATTTATCCATTTTGATATATAAAATAAATATTGAAATATAACTTGAATATATTAATAGTCGACTTCATGTTGAATTTCAAGGACCAGATGTTTCGATCGTACGTATACACATCATAAATATATATATTGTATAATAGTAATAATTTATTGATTATTTCGTAAAAATGAATCATAATTTTATTCCTCTTCTTTCAAAAAAATCATATATATATATATAGGAAACTTTGTATCAAATATTTCGACCATATGGATTAATTCGTGATATAATCCTACCGCAACCATCTTCAAAAGATGCCCCTCGATTTGCTTTGATACAATTCTCCAAAATGAGATCTGCTACAAGTGCTAGAAATTGTGTTCACGGTTTAATTACAGATGGCACGAGACTAAATATTGTCTATGATAAAACATTGGTAAGTATTATTTATTAATAGAGAAAAGGAATGGGCGCTGATTAATGAGGAAAAAGAAGATATTAAATTAAGAAATTTTTAATCTTTATAGAAATCAAATATGATATATAGCTGGATGATTGCACATCCAAGAACTTCGGTAAAAAAAATTTTTTTCATTAATCTTTAATCAATGAGTACAATCCTCATTCTTTTTGTCTTTTTTTAATATTTTATTTATTTTGTCTTTTTAGATACCATTAATAGCAGCTGCTATTGCTGGTATTACTTACACAATGTAATCTATAAACTCATAAATTATTATCGATCAAATTATGTGCATATTTTAATTTTTTAAATATTTTTTAAAACAAAATAGCTTTGATCCGATCCGAACCTTTTTTATAACTTCAAAAATCACACAACGATTCAACCCTCAAGAATATCGTATTTATCAATGGCTTAGACGTGAAACTATTGACAGATTATTAACTTACCGTAATAAAAATGAAGATAATTCATTATCTTATCTTAGTAATTGGGTTGAAAGAGAACAAGAAGAAATAAAATTAAATATTTGGTTGAAAGAACCACCAGGTTTATTTTCATTTATTTGATTTATTGATATTTTTTTCTCCCTTCCATAAATATATAATTACATATTTTTGTTAAATAGAAACATTTATTGTATTATTGGGTCCTACTGGTAGTGGAAAAAGTGGATTCATTGATAAAGCTTTAAAAAATAAAAGGTAATATTTTAAAAATTTTTTTTCTTTTAAAATTTTTTTGAAACATTTAAATTAAATATTAAAAAAAAATTTTTCTAGAAATAAACTTTTTATAAAGTGTGATGAAATTCAAAATTCTCGTGATGAAAGTGAACTTGTATTAAAATTGGCAAAACAAGTTGGTTATTTCCCTGTATTTAGTACATTGGTATCCATGTCAAATTTAATTGATGGATTGGCAAGTGCAACGATTGGTCAAAAGACCGGTAATTTATATAACTATATTTAAATATATTATATGATTGTATGCATTTCTTATTATCACCATAATTATTGATTCAATATTTCAGGATTTTCTTCAACGACTGATTCTGAAATCAAAAAGATTCTCGATGCATTGGCAATTGCTTTACATGATGTAGCACCTGAAGAGTTAAGGAAAAGTACTCGTTATAATCAAAAAAAGAAGCATGATTTTATCACGACATCAATTGTTGAATCTTATGATCCAGCCGATATTCCAATTGTTGTGATTGATGATTATATGATTAAAAATAAGGAAAATCATGAACTTTGGGATCATTTGGCTAAATTAGCTGCAATCCTTGTAGAAAATAGAGTTGCTCATGTGGTTTTCGTTGGTTCAAACGTTGGTATTGTAAAGCATTTAAATAAAGGTATTTATTGCATCATCATTGTTGTTGTTGTTGTCATCATCATTATATTTTCATGCATTTGAGTTAAAAATAATCACTATATATATATATATATATTCAATAAGCACTTCCAAACAAAACATTTAATTTTGTTAATCTTTCTGATGCACCATATGAACGAGCCATTAGTTTGGTAAAGAGTCACGTACCTGATAAAGAAGATAAAGAACTTGATGGGGCTGTAAATGCACTTGGTGGCCGTTTAACTGATTTGAAATTATTTATTAATAAAATAAGTAGTGGTCAAAGTTCTCAAGGTAAATGATATATATTTTAAATAAGCGACAATAATGTTGTTTTTTATTTACCTAAACAATACCATACACACACACACATATATATAATATAGAGGCATTGAATGAACTTATATTCAAATCTGTTATTGAAATTCGTAAACTTGGCTTTGGTGATGATGTTGAAGATGCCAAAACTATTCCTTGGAGTAGTATACAATTTTGGAAAATAGTGAAAGATTTGGCTAAAGGAGAACCTGTACTTTTTTTTAATAAATTTTTTTTTTAATAATCAATAATTATGCATCATCGATTTTTAATTTTTAATTTTTTTTTTTAGGTACCATATGATAAAATTAAATATTCATCAATATTTAAAGGTGATGATACCTCAATAAGGGCTATGGAACAAGCCGAATTGATTTCAGTTTCACAATTAGATGGTGACATTTATTTTTTTTAAATTGTGAAATATTTATATTCCACATAATAACAATATTAATAATGACTTCTTCCATAATTAATAACATTGACGATGTCACCTCCACACTTCTAATAATGATAATGTTGATATATATAGGACGACCTGATTTTATAAGATTAGGAAAGCCACTTTATCAAGTAGCTTTTCAACAAATCATATCCGACAAATTATTTGCAGCAACAATGGAACTTCAAACATATAAATATCTTTTTGAATTTGAAACAGATAAAATTAAAAAATATGAACAAGAGCTTGAAAGTTTAGGACAATTATTTGTTAAACAAGAAGGAAAATGGTTGTTTGGTAGTGGCCGCGTTCCTGCTATTGTTGATCAACGAGTTAAATTTCTATTGGAATTGGTACAAAAAAGTCATGTTCGTACTGTTGATTATGAAAAAAATATTGAAGAATTGAAAAAATTTATTGCTTCTGGTGGAACTTCGTAAGAGTTGATAATTATGACAACGATGACTACAGTCTCAAGATAATAATTATCTATTTAATTAACTAAATTAATTATTATTCATATGGTTAATGTTACCTGGAATTATCATAAATTATTAAGGTTTGCTTTTTTAATATCATACATAATATTTCTTTCAACAATATTTTTATAAAAATATTAATAATTTATAGTAATTATTTTTTTTTTAATAAACGAAATATTTATACAAAAATTGCAATTAGTAGAAAAAAAAATTAAATGATAGCTTATTGCAACGAATACATATATATGTATGTATGAAGATTTTAAATGTTGGGGGGGGGGGGGGTTTAAAAAAAAGCCAAACCAAAAATTAAAAAAGCCCTGATAGTATTTTATTATTGAATTAATCTTAGTGATGCTGAAAAAGTTATTGGAAGTAAATATAATTTATTAAATAAAAAAAACTAATAAATAAAATTATTACATAATAAAGATAATATTATCTACCAAAAATTACAATTAAGAAAAAAAAAAATGATTACTAAATATTTGGCTTATTCTGCAGCTACAGCTTCTTTATCGTCATTTATTCGTATTAATGCCTCTGGGTAATGATTCTGAGTCCGCGACAAGCGTTTAAACTTCTTAACAGCAGTTATCTAACAAAAGATATGTTTAAGAAGATCATTAAAAAAGGAAATCGCAAGGTGTTGAATCTTTTGTAATTGAGGCAATTTAAAATTCATATAAAAAGAATTTTCATACCAAAGTTACTAAGCTCCTAATACTAATAGGTTTAATAGCAGAACTTAATTCATCATCAGTAATTTCCGTAACCATTTCAGTACAATTTTCTGCAGTGGAAATAAGAGGCTCAGCTCCACGAAGAGTAACCCAAGGATGTTCCTAAAAAAATTTTATTAAGAAAAAAATATATACAATACATAAAAAAAATTTGACTTGAAGAAAAAATATACCCTAAGTTCATGCATGGTAATTCTTTTGTCTGGATCTTTTTCAAGCAACTTATAAAGAATATCAGCTAGATCAGGATTTATATTTCCAGAGATTTGAATACTTCAAAATTTTTCAATTGAAAAAAAAATTGTTATTGGTAATTAAAAAAAATATTTAATGTTAAAAACTTATGAAATAACATACTCGTGATTTTTTATAGACTCATAAAGTTCTAAAATATTGTCTTTTTCGAATGGTAAACGGCCAAACACTAGACAATATAAAGTTACTCCCATTGACCAAATATCAGCCGCCTTTCCTGATATTTCGCCGTGATGTGCTGAAAAAAAAAAAGAAAAAAGAAAATTTCAATACTTTTAATTGAAAAATAATAATAATAATTGATTTATTAATTGATTATCTCAACCTTTACATAATTCCTAGATTTTTTTTATTAAAAAAAAAAAAAAAAGATGTATTAATTAATAATTTTATTAAAAAAAAAATGCAATTAAAAATTATATATATATATAAAATTATCTTTATTAAAATTTACCGGTGCCATGAATGCTGGACTTCCTGCTGATTTTGTCGTTTTGTCATTTCCCCTAACAAATATTTCGGATACACCAAAGTCTACAATTTTAAGGATATCGTCTTTGGACAAGAGAAGATTATCTGGTTTGATATCTGAAAATATCAAAATCACATAACAACGAAATAAATTATATATACATCATCAATAATCAAACAAATTATGTGTGGGAGCATAATTATTTTTAATTATGTTAATATGTATGATCCAATTTCAAAAAATTACCTCGATGGATGATGTCATTTTCGTGCACTAAATAGTGAAATAAGATTCCAACAAGTAACCGTCGAAATTCATTGGTAAATCATTACAGCAAAGAATCTCTATATATATGATTTTTTTTTTTTTTTTGATTGATAATATAATTAATTCAAAGCGATAATTGCTTACAATATTCAAAACCTAGAATCATTTCTATAAAATAGAGTCGACTTTTTTCTTCGGAAAATGGTTTTGCTTGCTTGTTAATGCTGATATTCATAAGATTACCATTATCACACATTTCGAATACTGTTAAACAAATTATATTAAATTAAATAAAGTTTTTTTTTTTTTTGATAAAATGATAAATCTTTTTATTTTATTTTAAAGTTTATCATACCCATGTATAGAGAATCATTTTCAGGATCATCTAAAACCTCAAACAACTTTACAACATTCGGATGATTTAATTTTTTTAAGACTGCCACTTCCCCACGTATTAAGTATAATGGATCTGAGTTATCTTGTAAATTGGGATTAGGGGCAAACCTACCCCTACGAGCACCTCGAAAGCCGCCACGACGAAAATAATTTGCCATATCTCTTTTTCGAAGTCTGGCCTTACTGAATTCTTTTATAGCCTATTACAATATAATGAATTAATATATTTGTTAAAATAAAAGAATTGAAAAAATAATAATAATAAAATAATAATTAAATTTCAACTATCTCGATCTATTTATTATTAATTCAAATAATTCAAAGAAAAATAATCCTGTTCCTTTTAGAAAGGATTCCTTTTTCGGTTCAGTGAGTGAATTTGTTTTTTTTTACATACATAATGCGCATTAGTGTCTTTTTCTATAGCCTGAATTACAGTACCATAAGCCCCTCGGCCAATAACCTCTCTCAAAATATAGTTATTTAGACAACGTTCACCATCTTGGGTTTCTGTCACAGTAGCATCTAATGTTTCCTTAACCTCATGAGGAACAGAAGGCTCACGTTTGTGAGCCGCTGAATATCTTTTATTGATGGTAGTGGTGGCGTTGGCGTCGGTGTCAGCGTTGGCGCTGGCGTTAACGGTGGTAGTAGTTGCGGCAGTGGTTTGTTCAGAACTAAAAGTTGGCGAGTTAATCATTATTTTTTAATATTAAAAAAAAAAAAGAAAAGATAGTCGTAAAATCAACAAGGATTTTGTTTGCGACGCAAAAAAACGTAATACAAAAAGATTTTTTTGATTATAAATAGTGACAAATATGGGAGCATACTACAACAAAGGGTCCAATTTTAGTGATCAGTCATAGTAACCCTAATAACGTGTTCATGACTAAAGAGTGTTTTGTTTTCAAATTCTTTTTCATTTTCAAAGCAGAGATTAATGTAATGTTTTATCTAGCATTATGATTTAACTCTGATCAAGTATTATTGATACAGGCTGAGTCGATATATTTACCTAATTATCGAATGGAATTTACAAAATTTATTAAACTGGCAATTAAGTTTATTATAAATTTAGGATCTACAAACCCTACACTCGAAAGAAATAAATGGGGGGGCATGGACAATAAAAAAAGGGGAATCTGCAAAATCGTGATTTTGAGAAAATTAAACCAACAGGAAATATCTCAAGATTTTATCAAGTGGACATAGCTTCTAATCTAAAATTAATTCGCATGATGAATTGCATATTTAATATAGAAGTGCTATCAATTCAAATCCGCAATGTTTATAGTTATCCTTGTTTCTATTGTCTCTGCCTATTTACTATTTTTTTTAAAGAACTTTAACAGAAAATATCTCAAAATTTTATCAAGTGGTAAATTACATGTAAAGTGTTATTAGCTCAAAATCATGATTTTGGTAGATTCCACCTTTTCTATTGTCCATACCCTAGTATAAATATTAATTAGTGTTAGCAGAACCTCGGATTATTATAATTGAGGCTATTAGTAAAATTTAGAAACTTTACAATTTTAGTATCAAAAAATTAAAAGTTTTACCTGTATAAGACATGTAAACCATTAAAAAATTATCCAATATATTTTTATCTAAAGAACTAAGAAATCATGTTGATTTAGTTGTTTGATGTTCTCCACGCTAATTCTTAATAAACTCAAAAAATATTTGAAAAACAACAACAATAAATAGTTTAATACTTAAAATGAAAAAGGACAAAACTTTCTATATCAATTACAACTTGGCACTCACAAATTTCATATGACATAAAAATTGTTTACCTGATTTGGATACGACTTGTAAAAATTTTCTGCTATACCCCAATATAATCATGCCACTTCAAAAAAATCGGATATTACCTCAATTATAATAATCCGGGGTACTATATTAGCATTGTGTTTTAAATTTTTCAATACTAATACTAGTTAAATAATTTACCTATTACATAATGCAATATATTAATTTTACAGCTAGCTCTGATTTATGACAGCAGCAACATTGTGAGAACTGCAAACAGGGGTTCTTAGCCCCTGATAACATAATGAATGAGCCGACTTCCACAACCGAGGTAATGGGGTCATATCTATCATTGTTATTGTTTCCTCTTGTAAATGATGGTAATCCACGACGGATGTTACGTAAAGCATTAATGTACCGTTTCCACAAAGTTGTGCATGTATTCATAACATCTTAAGTTGTCAAACCTGACCAATATTCTCCACTTATCCATGTAATTACCTTTGAAAAAAAAAAAAGAAAGGGTTTATCTTAGGTTTTATAAGTGAAGAAAATATTGTAAATTAAAATAAATATTCACTTTATCAATATTAAATGCTGGTCTTCACCGGTTTAAGGCATCATTTCCAAATTCTGTCATCGTCACCCCATGCCTTCCCAAGCCAGCAAAATCAATTGAACGAAACAAATCAAAAATAGTATTTTTTTGAATTGAAATATTATATCTGCTTTTGAAACTGGGTGATAGGTGTAAGGTCAAATAAGCAGAGGCCATGGCCCATTCTTCTTATTTGTTCTCTTCCTTGAGGATCTCTCCTATTGTTTCTCAAAAGTCTTTAATACTTTATAAAACGGAAGAAGGTACTGCTACCAGGAAGACTTAACATTTCGGCCAGTGATAAACCATCAAGGACTGTATTTGGGCTATTTTATAAAAAAGAATTAAATTAATACACAAAAAAGAAATCTTCAACTATTAACAAATAGCATATCTTTCTCAGAGACAAATACCAACTTCTTCCTTTAGATCATTCATCTCGCGTTCCAAAAAAAATCAATATATATATATTTTTTAAAATGACTGACAGAATTCAAAGTCGAAACAAAAAATCCTCTCGAGAGAACATATACAAGTAAGTATTACCTACTAGAGCAATGCCTACAAACCATGAGCTCAAGCTCTAGTTATTACTTAAAAAAATGATCGATTATTGATCAACAACTTATTTTTTTCAAAATAAATTCCTTCAAAAAGTCAATTAATTTTTTATCCTTACCAATTTTGTCAACTCTAACAATGTTGCTCTCCCACTAAAACGTATTATTAAGCTCGTAAATGATCTAACAAGCTTGCTTGACAAATTTGATTGTTATGGTATTGAAATTAAAGTTGGAATTGAGGATAATGCTAAAACTTTTAAGGCCCATTCCAACATTTTGAAATTTATAGAATTTCATTAGAATATCAATTATCATTTAAAATACTTCGTGATAATTGTAAAGATATAATTTGTGAAAATCACATTATTCAATGAGATTTGGACAAATTGAAAATTTAGAAGAAAAGGAAGAGAAGAAAGAAAAAAAAAATCAAGCTGGGAGATCTTTCATCAAAAACCAAAAGACTAAAATTAATCAGTTGGGTGAAAATATTTCAGAATGGAATAGTGACAATGCAACTAACTGATCTTAAGAGATATTATTCTGCTAATAAGATTCTATCACTTCAAGTGGTTTCATAAAGAAATCAACCCCTATTGTGCAGTTCATCTAAAGACATTGAAAAAAATTGTACAACTTCAAACCACTAAGGCTTTTTTTTAATCAGTTCAGAAAATCATCGTCATATTTTTTGTAAGCAATCAGCAAACTAACAAATTTACATTCTTCCGATTAAAAAAATTTCAAGACGAAATAATCAAACTGCACATTTGGGAAAAGCTAGAAATGTTAAAAAAACAAAAGTCAGATAACGAATTTGGAATATGCATCAAGTGAAGAAGACCCAGGTAAAGAAATTGATTATACGAATTATTTAAATTATTCGTTTTGTTCGTTTACTCTAATTATGTTTTATTCGTTTTATTCATTTTATATATTTGTTTTATTCATTTATTCGAGTAAAGATTTATTTGAATAAACTTTCAATGTAATTTCGAATACTCAAATTCATAACAACAATAATAATAATAACGAATACGATAAAATGATTGAGTCATGTGATTTTATAATCCCGTGACACCAAAGAGTATCGTTGCTATTTTGGGATTTGAAGTGTAACTCAGCTTCACAGCATGGTGGACATTCTTTGTTGTTACATAAATGTTACACCGACTATTTATATTTTTTAAAGTACTAAAACCAGTCA
>CAJVPN010000982.1:0-19053 GCA_910592215.1 Entrophospora candida
GTTAAAATCCCTTAACAATAATATTAATATTAATATAGAATTTGTTGCATCAAACTGTGGATTAATATTTTATAAAATGAATAAAATTGAATAAAATGAATAATCTGAATAGTTTGAATAAAACTAAAATGAATGGACTGAACAAAACAAACAAAACAAACAAAATGAATAATTTGAATAGTTTGAATAAATTGAACAAAATGAATAAAGTGTATAAAACTGAATAAAACTGAATAAACTGAATAAACCTGAATAAAAGCAAATAAAACAAATAAAATGGATAATTCAAATAAAGAATTTGTGTTGATATTAATATTAAAAATGTGCAACTGGAAAATGGCCTATTCTAAAATTTTATCAGAATGCCTGGAATTTTAAAGATTTTTCTCCCTGGTCTTCATTGCCTTGTTTGATGTTCAGCCCATGTGGACAATTTCTGAAAGGTTACACCTTTATCCCTCAGTTCCTATGGATAAAGCCTCAGCCTGGGAAATCATATAAGAGGGATATCCAGGGTAAAAAATAGGATCAAAATTCTTCAGGCAAATATTCCAGTTTACAAAAATTTTTGTCGGAAAGTTTTATTGAAGAAAATTTTTTTAATGAAAAATAGATATTTTCTTTAAACAACTATTTAAAGTTTTATTTATTTCATTTATTTATTCTAAATAGACAATAAAACTGAAATTAATCCTCAATCCTTCTACTTTTTGATTGAAACCACATTCGTACAGCTTTATCATAATCAAAGTTTCTGTGATCTGGCCCTTCTAATCCTACTAACATCAACATGTGCAATGTATCATTTGTCAATTTATTGCATAAATCTGTTTTGATAAGGTTTTGCTGAGAAAAACCTCGTTCACACTCAACACTTGACAATGGAATTGAATAAATTATATCCAATAATTTAAGAATATTTGGAAACATATTTGTATAGTTTTCTTGAATGTTTTCTTCTGTTTCTTCAAGTAACATTTCATTATTAATTCTGTAAAAAATGTTATTGTTAATACTGTAGCAATTAAAAATTTTAAGCATCTATAACATACATTTCATTAACATTTCTATCAGAAGATTCATTTGTGTCAGTTTTTCTAAAATATTGATTTAAAGTCATGAATAAATTTTTTTTTTTTTTTTTTTCTTTTTTTTCTTTTTTTTTTGTGGTAAGTGTGACCAGTTAAATTACCGGAAGAACAAAAATTTTATCGGAATTCTCTAAAGTTTTCTGGAAAGTCCGGGAAAATTATATTGTATTTTTTACCCTGGGGATATCCCCCCTTATCAATCTTATTGATCTTTGGGTATTGGTTGGATAATTCACTCAAGATCTACAGACCAGGTGATCAGAGATATATCCATGTATTTATATTTATCCCTTGCCAGGCTAAAGCTGTATCCCTCTGAACACAGGGATAAAGGTGTAACCTACCCAGAAATCAGTGCAGATGTTAATACCCTTGTTGTGTAATTTAACGAAAGAATATGATGAATTTAACTTAGTGCAACACATTTAGTTTTAAAAAGGGGATTTTTGGTCATTTTCATATAGTAGTCATCCGTGATTTCACGGGATCGACATGTCTACTGCTGTTACTATGTAATTTTTTCGTGAAACATTTCAATTTTTACTATTAAAATCGAAGGAAATTTTCATTTGCTACTAGTAAAACCACATGACTTTTCTAAACAAGGAGCGTGACCCTTTGTACACATGTTGTTTGAGATTTAATTTATTACCTCGCAAAAGTTCAGCTATAGTTTATTAAGAAAACGGAAAAGAATGGTCTGTTCAAAGTTATACCTTCAGTTCTTAATGACGTCACCACTTCTATACAACAAATTATAGAACAAGAATTCAAACTTTGTAGGTTCAAATAAAACAAAAATTAAACTTTGGCTCTTAGAAATAATATTGTTTATTAATGGTTTTTACTAAAAAGTTTTTTGCTTCTAAGATTGGAATAACTATTAATATGGTAGAAAAGGAAAGAAAAAAAACGGAAATTGGTAAGCTATATTTGTATAATAATAATAATAATATTAATGCATTGATAAGAAAGGTATGAATTAATTCTCTTTGTTTTTAATATTATTATTAATAGACAGATAAGAAAGGTGTGAATTAATTCTCTTTGTTTTTAATAATATTAATAGATAATGAAAATCTCATAAGACCAACAGCATTATTTTTTTATTAGATTTAATGATTTCTTTCTATAATTAACAAATTCTTTTTTTAGTATATAAAGAAATTACAAAAAATTTATAAATAGGAGGAACTTATTAATAATCTTATTTTGTAATTTCATTAATAATTATTATTAAAATAAAAATATTATAATTTATCTCTTGTAACCTTATATATATACTTTCTTACATTATTATTGCTTTTGCCTTTTTGTTGCAACAATATAAAAATAAAATGGACTTAAATCTAGAAAACTTGAATTTAATTGAATCAACAGAAGATGAAAGTGAAAGTGAATTTGAAGATGAGGATGATGGAGGTGGAGGTAATGGATGTGATGGCAATGAAGATGAAAGTGATGAAGATGATGATTCTAGAGTATTTTTTTTAGATCAATTAGCACCCAAAATTGCAAAGGAAATATTTAAATCTCAAATAGATATAGATATACAAGAGAGTGATGATGATGATGGTGGTGATGGTGGTGATGATGGCGATGATGGTGATGATGAATCTCATATACTTGATAATACTGATGGTGATTTTTTTATAATACCAAGTTCTAAGCCCACAAAGCTGTCACCATGTGTTGTAATTGATAATTATAATTCAAGTGGAGGGATTTCTAGATGTTGTTCGATAGAAAAATTAGTACCATTAGCACAGCTCTTTGGAACATGGGAAGTAGATGTATCTGTTGAGGATAATTCTGATTTTAAATTATATGAATATGGTGTTTGTACCAGCCATTTTAATTTTGATAATAGCAAGCTCCACAATCCTAATGATAAAAAAAAAAAATATATAGATGATAGTAAAATACATAAAAAAAAATGCCTTATGTGTAATAAAATCCGATTTTTTTTTAGTAGAGGTGATAACTGTGCTGTACATTCCTGGAAAATTGCTGGAAGGAATGTTCAAGTACCATGTCTTGGCCTAAAATCCTGTACATCATTCACAGAAATTGATGATTTTGCTTCTGGAGCTTCAAGCAGTTACCGAATACGTTATATATGCACAGAATGCTTTGAGACATGTGGTGGACATTTACACATACGTAGAGGATCAGGAAACCACATTAAAATTATTTGCAAAGTGGATTTCAAAACTTGCTGATTCTGGAAGTGATGATGAAAAGAAAAGATTAACATGTCATCTGACACCCATGTTAAATTCATCATCAAAATATTATAAAACTACTATACCTGAAAAAATACCTAGCCTTTTACTCGTAAAAATTGCTATGAAATCAAATGACAATGGCTTTGATAATAGCCTATCAACTGAACAAATAAATTTAAATGCTGATAATTACAAAAATTTTGGAGAACAATTAGGTATTACCATTTGGAATTCACGCCAAAAACTTGGACAAAATATTTCCATCTTAGAAAATCCTACTTCTTTGAATGAGTATCATAATGCTTTTCCAAAAACATTGACCAATTTTTTTAATAGTTTGATTGGTTCTATAAAACAGAAAAAACATCAGATTGCTGAAAGAAAGAGAAGGCAGAATACTTCCTCAGTTTTGAAGACCACAGCATTTATTGCTTCAATTATCCTTACTATTGCATTTCCACATTGGAAAATATGGTTGACTCATGTGATGGCTTCACTTTGTCGTAGACCTAAGATGATTTCAACACTGCAAAAAATACTTCATGCAGTAAGTGTTGTCTCATATTCAAGAGATTATGAAGTAAAAGTACAAGAAAAACGAATGAAAAAAGTTAAACCAGAATTAAAATTGCTTAAAAATGACAAAATATGGAATGTAGCAGTTATAGATAATATTGATTTCAAGGACATTACCTTTCATCATGGCAATATTTATGATGCATATAGAAATTCTGCTCATGCTACTTTAAGGATGGTCTTTCAGTTCCAGCTTCCATTACCAATAAATTCATTCTTACAAATTAATCATCCACAAACTCACAATTTGGAACTATTTGGAAAATCATCTTTTATAAAACAATGGGAAGGAACTATTGATAATATTTTTCAGGAGCTTCTTGGAATGTATGAAAATGATTTTGATCTCCAGGACATTAGTGGTCAAGTTGCCTCAAAAATTACAATAGGCTGCAAAGTTTCACCCCCAAATGTTGTAATTCTTAAACCAGGACCTGCACCTAAAAGTGACAAAGCAGTTTTTGACTCAATAGATATGTATATTGATGAACTTGAACAAGAAGTAATTGATTTAGCTTGTGATGAAGCAATCTTCAGAAGAACTAAATCTTATTATAATGAAAAAATGACTGGTAGATTCTTACTAGGTCAATGGCACACTTCCAAGTCCATGTGTAATGCCTTAATCACTGCTTTTAGTGGATATGGGATTTATAACATAGCTGCTGCACTTGGTGTTCGCTTTTTAGATGCACTAGAAAATAATGTTGATTATAGAGCAACATCTCGTGTTTTAGAATTGAAAAAATATGAAAATAATAATAATAATGTTTTAAAAGTATGGTTCCATTACTACCGTTTCTCTGGACTCTGGAAATGCCATCAATTAGGTATGCGTAGGGGAAATCTTGATATGCAGATAGAAAATCTGGCAGCTTTTGCACCTTTATTCCCTATAACTGGGAAAAGCAACTATGCTCAATCAGTAGTATTTTTCCTTGAATCAATTAATCGAAATTCTGAACAAAAAGAATTACTCACACATGCATGCTCAATTAATTTAACTAAAGAAGGCCACTACCTTGCTTTTGATGAAGGGCTTGAATTTTTTGGTGTCAAATTTGTTAAGCAACATATTACTGGTAGGACTACAGATGATGATAACTTGATGTTGCAAATTAAATCTATTCAAGCAGAGCATGAACGTATGATGTTGCTCTTCTCAGAATTTGTTGAGGATAGAACTACCAGCACAGGAAGACATGCAATAATAAAAAGAAAAGAAATTCTATGGTCACTTGTACATAAGCTTGATGAAGCATTTGATCTTCCAGATCCTACAAAACATGAATTTTTTAAAAATGCAAAAGAAATAAATCAATCTGGTTTTGTAAGGATGTTTGAATGTCATGAAAAAGGAATAGGCTGTCTCATTAAAATCTTGAAACAAGATGTTTATAAAATAGAAAGACGTTCTACTGTTGGTAGGCAGTCTAAAAATCTAGCTAAAGTTACACTTATTGAACAAAATAAATACACTCGAGAACAAAATCAAATTAGAAGAACAAGCAATGAAGCAGTAGAAATTAATGATGACTTACCAGATACAGATACAATGGAAGGAATATTATCTACAAGGAATGAAATGGTACAAGCAGAAATCCCAACACCAAAACTAAGAAGATCAAATTATACAGAAGGAGAATTGAGTATTCTTCAAGAATTATTTAATCATCCTACAAAATTACCAAAGGAGGTAGCCAAAAGAATATTTGAAAGCCTATTACAAATAGATAGTTCATGGACATACTTAAAGGTTAGAAATTATTGGTATGATCATCTAAAAAGAAAAAAAAATAAATAGTGTAGTATATATTAGCATTTGGAACAATCAATTATTATTATCATCATTAATGTTACTTGTAACTAATTTCTCTCTCATTTTTCATCATAAATTTTATTTATTATCATATATATTAATCATAAATTTTATTTATTATTATATATTAATTAATTCTTCTACGTATAATAATTTTCTTCGTTAATTTTTTTTTTTGTAAATCATGTACATGATTAGCATTTATCTATAAAAAAAAAAGAATTAGAAAATAGATAGAAAATTATACAGAATAAATAAATATATTAAATAAAAAATTGGATACTTATGTTAAAATTACTATTTCCCATCAATTTATATCTGCTTTTCGTTCATATACTTGTGAAGTTAATTTATTTATTTTAAATATAACTATAAATTGCATCACCCAGATAATAATAATACCAAGACCATGCAGTAATGAATTTTTTTATTTCAAAACAATAATGTGTGTCAGATTGATAAATAAATCTATGCCTCTCTTGGACCAGGTTGACTGGAGGATCAGAAAAAATTTTCCTTCCAATTGTATGGTTGCTTAAAAACCATGAATAATAAATCTGATGATAATTACAGGTGTCAGATTTAATAAAACTTTCCTAACACAAACATATGGTTGAGTGCTTTCACACACCTCCATAATTGTGGAATTTTTTTCCACAGTGAAGGCCCCCATATGTTGGAAGACTTTTTCAAGGTTGACAAAAACTTTCCTCAGACCAGGCTTGGCTGTTACCATATGAGCATTGATCACTGATGAGAGTTGGCACTTATGTGATGATTGCTTTGTATTATCCCCACTCACCCCAAATATTAAATTCTTCAAAATACAACTTCTTGGTTAGAAGTAGGATCATTGCAGGAAACATTTCGGTCAACATGTCTGCAGCCTTCATTGGTTAAATGCTGTGAGGGAAGATTAGGTAAGATATACTTGACAATAAGCAATTGTTCAATAAACTCCAGGCCACGCCCTCCCCCCTGGAATTTAGTTGCATCATTGTATCCTTGGGGAATCAAGTCAGATTAGCCTTGTGTACACGAGGAATCTGAGAGAATGACTGTAATTTCCTCAAGGTAGCATATGTACATTGATGTCTGTAAGCTATATTGCTTGTAACAGTTGTGTTGCCTTGACATCTTGTGATTATATTTAATATTAATATTAATAATGTTGGTTACAAAAGCAAAAACAATACCAATTATTTATTATTATCAAGAATCTTGTAATAAATACCTAAAGAACACTAAAGTTCTGCTCCATCCATTTTTTGATTTCAATAATATATATATACATTTAATATATAATAATAAAAAAAAACCCCAATCGCGTCACGTCAACAAAAAAGCCAATAGATTTCTTGTACAACCCATATAAAAAAAGATTAAAGATGTCCATTTCAAATAACAAACAATCAAAAAGAAGAAACGAAATAAAAATAAAAGATTCATTCGAGTAAGTGTTTATCATAAGAATGGTGGTAGTGGTTATTACCACTTACAACTCATTGTCATTCTAAACATTTAACACATTTTTTACTATTACAACAAAAAAATAGAGATGATAGAATATATAATAATGGTGAGAAGGCTAGAAAATATTTAAGCAACAACTATTGCAATAATAAGGTATACATGTTATATATATATATTCTGTTAATTTAATATTAAATGATGATATTATCATGTCAAAAGGAGGAATTGGTAGTTTTCCTTTTCAGCGGAGTACCATTTATTTATTCTTTGGGTGAAACTTATCCCTGGTTGATACAAAATATAGTAAAAAAGTATTTTTTTTGGTACAATACAGTCTATTTATCATGTTATTAAAAAGGTTGATTTATCATGTTATGTGGTTGTTATCTGACTAAGAATTTATCTTGAGTCAATTCTGTTTTTAATTATTATTATGGGTGGAATAATTAACAATCATTATTGAAAAGAATTTTTGGACTTCAATTCTTAGCAACACTCTGATATTAATATATAAATATATATTTTTTCAAAAAACTAATTATTATTTATTTACTTAATAATAGTTGGGAAAATTGTCTTCTTCAGAATCATCATCATCTTCTTCTTCAGAATCATCATCGTCTTCTTCTTCTTCAGAATCATCATCATCTTCTTCTTCAGAATCATCATCTTCTTCTTCTTCTTCTTCTTCAGAATCAGAATCATCATCATCATCTTCTTCAGAATCATCATCATCATCTTCTTCAGAATCGTTATCTCCTTTAGAGTCACTGTCGTCGTCTTTAAAATTATTGTCTTTAAATTCATCTTCTTCTTCACCAACTAAAGAATCAGAATATCAGTTTTTTTTAAAAGCAGGCATTCTAAAGGGCAGTCATCTGGAGATCCAAGATCTGAAGGAAAAAAAAGTTACTATTGGAACAAAAAAAAAATTAATACATGTTAGAAAATTTGGTTTTTTTAACCCATTACAAAATTCATTGTTACCAACAAAAAGAAAAAAATAAAAATTTAAAATTTTGCAAATTTTGCAAATTATATTATGTCATGAAATTATTAATTTGGGAATATATGATTTTAATTAATATTAATATTGTTTCATAATTCCTTTTTCATTAATATTAAATATTTTTTTTCAACATAAAAAATGCCTACTAAATAGATTGATGCTATATTATATGTAACTGAACATTCAGAATCACTAGTAAAAAATTATTTCTTAGTAGAAGCTATTGGAATTGGCAGACCTACATATAAGAATGACAAAATACCATATCAACATATTAACCATTAATCAATACTTGTTATAGTTGGATTGTAAATATAAAATATTTATTTAATAAAAAAAAAAATAATACATAATATTATCACAATAAATGAAAGCTTTAAATTTAAGATCATTATCCCTATAATAATAAAATTGATTATTAATTATAATTTATTAAATTGCAATTGATAAAGAAAATTCCTATTAGAAATCTCTCAATTTCTGGATTTCTTGAACGATTTAAAAATTTCACGACAAGGTAGGAACCTAAAGTGTATTATGATGCAGAAATAACTAATAGTTACATATAAAAAATCCAAGGATCGTCACAATCTATTCTGAAAATTCGACACCGTCTGTGATTGATAAAGAAAATTCCTATTAAAAATCTCTCAATTTCTGGACTTCTTGAATGATTTGAAAATTTCATGACAAGGTAGAAATCTAAAGTGTATTATGATGCAGAAATAACTAATAGTTACATATAAAAAAATCCAAGGATTGTCACAATCTGTTCTGAAAAGTCAACACCATCCGCGATTGATAAAGAAAATTCCTATTAAAAATCTCTCAATTTCTGGACTTCTTGAACAATTTAAATTTCACGACAAGGTAGAAATCTAAAGTGTATTATGATGCAGAAATAACCAATAGTTACATATAAAAAATCCAAGGATCGTCACAATCTATTCTAAAAATTCGACACCGTCCGCGATTGATAAAGAAAATTCCTATTAAAAATCTCTCAATTTCTGGACTTCTTGAACAATTTAAAAATTTCATGACAAGGTAGAATCCTAAAGTGTATTATAATGCAGAAATAACCAATAGTTACATATAAAAAATCCAAGGATCGTCACAATCTATTCTGAAAATTTGACACCATCCACGATTGATAAAGAAAATTCCTATTAAAAATCTCTCAATTTCTGGATTTCTTGAACGATTTGAAAATTTCATGACAAGGTAGAAATCTAAAGTGTATTATGATGCAGAAATAACTAATAGTTACATATAAAATATCCAAGTATCGTCGCAATTAAGGTTGTGGGCAAAACCTACTTAGTAATTGCCGAAACCATGGTGAAACTTTATTAAATCTTATCAAAAATCTTGTTGAAACTATGCCAAATGGCGAAACCTCAAAATGCGAAACTCGGCAAAACTCTAGTAAACAATTAATGTGTAACATGTCGAAACTCTGCGATTGATTTCTGGAGGGGTTTTGGCAAGCAACCTTAGTCGCAATCCATTCTGAAAATTCAAAACTGTCCACGATTGATAAAGAAAATTCCTATTAGAAGCCTCTCAATTTCTGGATTTCTTGAATGATTTAAAATTCCATGACAAGGTAGAAACCTAAAGTGTATTATGACATAGAAATAACTAATAGTTACATATAAAAAAAATCCAAGGATCGTCACAATCTGTTCTGAAAATTCAACATCATCCACAATTGATAAAGAAAATTCCTATTAGAAAACTCTCAATTTCTGGATTTCTTGAATGATTTAAAATTTCATGACAAAGTAGAAATCTAAAGTGTATTGTGATGCAGAAATAACTAATAGTTACATATAAAATATCCAAGGATCGTCACAATCCATTCTGAAAATTCAACGCTGTCCATGATTGATAAAGAAAATTCCTATTAGAAGCCTCTCAATTTCTGGATTTCTTGAATGATTTAAAATTCCATGACAAGGTAGAAACCTAAAGTGTATTATGACATAGAAATAACTAATAGTTACATATAAAATATCCAAGGATCGTCACAATTTGTTCTGAAAATTCGACACCATCCACAATTGATAAAGAAAATTCCTATTAGAAATTTCTCAATTTTGGGAATCCTTGAATGATTTAAAATCCCACGACAAGGTAGAAGGTTAAACTGTATTCTAATATAGAAATAGCTGATGTTCACATATAAAATATTAAAGGCTCATCACAATCTATTCTGGAAAATTTTATGTAATCATTGTTTGGAATTTTATAAAAAAGGATATTGTCTAATGTAAAATCCTATAAAAAAGTTAATTCTATTAATAATAAATTATTACTTAATGAAATATCAAATGATGAAAATGGTAATGATGATAACAAAATACCATGTAAATTCAATAATATTAATATACAAAAACCAACATTTTTGCATCTATTGTCATCTCTCTTCTCCTTTTCCTGGTATCATTATGGTTGCTTGCTTATACTACTTGATCATTATTAATTACATTTATCATTGTAGGAATAAAACATAAAAGGAATTTTTAATGCATATTTATAAAAAACCATAAATTATATTTATATAATATTATCTTTTTAATATTATTGATTTTTAAAATGAATGATTTTACTATAAAAGATGTACCTAGGTGATCAAGAGTCTGTAAATATTCATAATAATGTAATGTTTGGACATTTATTTCTACTTTTGTTTGCAATGGACATGCCAATTTCTGCATATATGAATATAAAGGCAAAATTTGACTTTGAGGGTCAGATTATTTTCGGTTTTATTAACAACCTGTGTTAAAAATTTTCATAAAGCAGATACATATGATAAAGAAATTATATATCAAATTTGGTGGTGGTTGCTACACAGCAAGGGTATCAAACGAAGGTGTGAAGACATTCAATTATTATTATAAAATTTCACTATGATGCAGATCATCCAAAATTTACTATGTTTTACAACCTCCTATAGATCAGCGGGAAATGTCATGCGACTAATATAAATCCCTCTCTTTATACCAGATTCACGTGATTTCAAAACTTAAAATGCAAATCTTAAATCATATAGTCATTATTAGATCACTATATACAAATAATCTCTTAATTGTTAATCAATAAAGAAATCAAAAATTGATGATGTTATTACCAAGCTAAAATAATGTCAATATTATTTTAATAAAGAAAATAATAATGTCAATATTATTTTACGTATAAATAATTATAAATCAGACATCACATTACACGTTGAATTACATCGTGAAATTAAGCAATTTTTTTTATATAAATCGATCCTAATTTTTGTATTAATTCAATTTTTAAATTTTTCATTAATCAAACCTAATTCATATCAAATTGATTCATTTATTATCTATTCTGTTTTATTATTTATTTAAAATGTAAATTTATTTGTTGAACAGCAATTTAAGGAATTTACAAATGAAGAATTGAAATTGTTAAAAACCATTAAAAAGAAAATCAAAAAAGTAGAATTTAATTCAAAGAAAACAATCTACATTAGATGATTTTTGAACATTAATATTGAATAATGATTTTTTCATAGTTATAATAATAATAAGTTTCTTTTTATTCGTTAACTTAATCATGTGATGATCAACAAAATTCTCTATACCGGATTCTCTCTATAATAATAATAATAACGGATCTTTTTTCCCCAGACAAATGATCCGTTATAGAGAGTGTGAACTGTATGGTGTGATTCATTATATAAAAAGATCAGCAAAATTTTACAAAAAATCCCGTGATATGACTTTATTAAAAAATAATGAAAAAAATTTATAAAATACATAAAAAAGAAAAATAAATAAATAATATATAGATAATTTCATAAAAATAATTATTTAATAATCCAATTATCCAGTGTGCTTTGTTTTTTTTTAGAATCAGTATGTTTGGATATGTGATTTTTAATTTAAAGATTTTCAGGTGGATCTTGAATATAAGAAAGGACAATGTTTGAAGATTCTAATGCCTCTTTTGTAATAATTTTTTGGTTAACAATTGATAATTCATATTCTGGCTCAGACTCGACTGTTGGTCTTACATAATTAATAATTTCTTCATCAGTAATTTCAACATTTCCAAATTCTTGGATTTCATTATCAATTTTTTGTGAGACATTATTAAATTCAATTATTATTTTATTTTCGCGACACATTACTAAATTCAATTATTTTATTTTTCGCGACGCATTACTAAATTCAATTTGTTTTTTTCGCGCCACATTACTAAATTCAATTACTAATAAATACTAAATTCAATTATTTTATTTTACTAAATTTAATTATTCAAAAAATTTTTTTGCAACAAACTACCAAATTCATATTAATGAAAATTTTTTTTTGCTAAATTCAAAATTTATTATTATTTAATACAATTAAGTAATGATCAAGAAAATCAAATGATGATAGTTTTTATTTGAAACAAGGATCATTTTTTAGGCAAGTATTAAAATTTAATTTTTTATCTATTTAAATTTATTAGTATGAAAAAAGAATGGAAAATGCAATTATTTTTGTTAGGTGTGATCAATGAATTTTTTATTATGATTTTTGTTTATGAGTTTGTTTACATATTAGTATGGGGGGTTTTTTTTTGTTGACATGAATTGATTTTTTTTTTCTTGGGAAATAATTTATTTTTTGACAGAGTCCCAAGATGACAAAGTATGAATTTCCTAAAAAAGAAGTGTTAATAATAAAGGTACTATTTTTTATTTGTATTGATATGTATGAGGTGTCTTTTAGCTATTATAAACATTTTAATTGGCATCAAAACATGGAGCAGATCTTGCTGGGGTAATAAGATCCTTATCAACAATGAATGATTGATATTTTTCTTTATTAATATATAATTATAATATTATAATTACAAGATGTCAAGGCAACACACCATTGAAAAAGAGACATTTTGAGTATGTGACGTTTGATTACAGGAAAATAGCAGGCATTGAAGCACACATGCTACCTTGAACACATTACGTCATTCTCTCATCTTCCTTGTGTACAAGGCTAATCTGACTGCTCACTCCCCCAATGATATATTGCAACTGGAATCCAGGGGGGACACAAGGCCCTGGTGACTGTCAATGACACTTCCACTAATCTTCCCTCACAGCACATAAACATCCAGATCATCAAAGCAATGAGAATCTGCAACTTGTTCCAAGCTCAGGAGATTGCAATTCAGAGCAGGGTTGGTACCCTGAAATTGCATTTGGAGTTTGATGTTAAGAGGAAAGTTGTAAAATAGTGTTTATTTTGTATAATCATTTTCCTGAATTCTCTGTTTCTCTGATACTAACCAATTTATAATTTTGGGTAGGGTTTTTCCCAATCAGTCCTCTGTCCTGTAGATTAAAATTATTGCATGATTATATATATATCTTTGTCAACAATATGGCCAACAAGGAAAAAGTTATAAAATGGTTCAAATTTTGGTATGTTATGTTATAAATTAATCATTCCATAAATTTTCTGTTTCTTAAATTTTGTTTGACCAACTGAACTTATTATTTTTTTAAATGGAGGCTTTTGCCCATATAATCCACCCTAGGATAAAAGAGTGTAGCTCAATGAGAGCATGTATCTTACAAATATAAGTATTGCAGTTTGATTCTGCCCACTCCTATTGTGAGAGTCATCATGATGATTGGCATCAAGGAGAAAGCTGTAAAATAAAATGATTCAGATTTTGTTTGGTATGTTATGTATAAATTAATCATTTTCATAAATTCTCTGTTTCTCTTTAATTTTTGTTTGACTAACTGAACTTGTTATTTAAATCAACTTTATTTTAGTGAGAGGTGATAACACAAAGCAAATATCACACAAGCACCAACTATCAGTGATAAATGCTCATATGGTGACAGCCAAGCCTGGTCTGAGGGAAAGATAAGAAAAGTTTTGTCCAAAGCCTTCCAACATGTTTAAGACTGTTTCACCTGTGGAGAAAAAATCCATGGTGCTGAATTATGCTTAGTTGCACTGTCTATGTTTGTGACAGGAAATTTTAATTAAATCTGACACCTGTGATCAACATCAGATTTATTATTCATAAGCAACCATAATTGATAATCAGGAAAATAATTTATTATTCTGAAACCCAGAGATCTGGGTAGACACATTATTAAAAGTTTCACTCATGCATGGCCTTGGTATCATTACTACTTGGGTGATGCAATTGTTTGTTATGCCGATTATGATATCGAATGTATTGAATAATAATCATGACCATTGTGAATATTTGTTGGATGGAGGCATTCACATACAAAGGAATGATTAAATATAAAGGTATATAAATATAATTATTGGATAGTGATATTTAATTATTAAAATAATTAATTTTAATTTGCAATAACCTAATTATTTTATTATAAAAATCAATGAAAATTATTAAAGAAACATTTTGAAGAGATTTATTTATTAAAAATAAATACCCTGCAGATGTGACAATTGAAAAGTTTGTTCGTAAAGTTCTGGAGAACCATTTTAAAAACGACAAACAATATAAAGAAAGAGAAGAGTGGGAGCAGATTTGGTATAAATTAAGAACTATAGTAAGCATTTTTAAAATCTATATCTAAAAGTTTGTTATAAAATTTTATACAAAATTTTAACAATCAATGTCTTAATAAACTTAGTCTTTAGAACTATTTAGAACTATTAGAGGGAATTCAATTAGACGAATAAAATCAAAATTATTTCAGACATTCCCAAATTTAGAACAAATTAACAATGATGCATCAGTTAGTCAAATATTAGAAGTAATTATATTTTATTAATTCTGTATAATATAATGGTTTTCTAAAGACTAAATTACTAATATAAAATTTTTAAATTGATAGTGGAAAGGTAAAGACTCAACAAAAATAGTCCTTGAATCTTTATGTCAAGTTGAAGATGATAATAGAACATTTTTGGAAAATATACAAAAGATGCTTTTCTGGTGACCGAGGAAATTAAGTGGTAATAATAAAAGCTTTGTGTGGGGAGTTATAAATGCATTCCTCAGTGAGGAAAATGACTCTTTGCATTTGGATGAATCAATTATTAAGCCATTAATGTTAAAATATGAGTATATGTTTCAAATTTTCTTTTCTATTTTGCTGGATATCTTTTTAAAAAGCTGATTTTTATTGGATGTGTATTATAAAATAAATAATTTGTTGTGTAAATCAATAATTAATATTAATATTAATATCTATTCATTTATCTTTCTAGATCAAATCATAAAGCCAACTACAATAATAATTTATTATTTTTCACTTCCAATTTCCTAGGAATGGGTCCCATAAGTAAAACATTTACATTTGACATAATATTAAAAAAAATTTATTAATATTAAAAATTGAAAATTGATGATAAATATTAATTATTATTATGCTTACAATTATTTTTATCATTGTTATCAATAAACTGGAACTATTACTATTACTATATTAACTATATCAAATAGAAAGAATTAAAATATTATAACAAAATTAAAATTATTATTGGATTGAAAAAAAATATATTAATATTAATATGATTACTGACACCTCCATCCATAAAGTTACAATATTAATAGTTTTGATCAATCAATAAAATATAATTTCACCATGTATCATTTATCCAGAAACTATAATTTGATATTATAAACAAATTAAATTTATTGTTATAATTTATATTAACACTTACTACATATTGTTTCATTCTCCCCTTCACATCAATATAACATTAAAATGGATGTCTAAAATTAGAGATTGAGAAATTACATTTGAAAATAATGAAATGGTTGGATATAAAAATGTCAAGTATAATTTAGTAGAAGTTGGTTTAATTACCATTATATGTTGATTGCTATCAACTTTTCATTAGCATATCTAACATCAATAACTATCACCTTGACAATGTTAACCATTGAATCAATGAATTAACATGGGAATAAACATGTTTGTCTAATTGTTAAAATGATTTTTTAATTAATTGGATTTTTTTTATCTAAAAATATTAATTGAGAATTAAAGAAATTAAATTAATTATTCAGATACAAAAAACAAAATAATAATAAGTAAATAATATCCATTACTTTGACATATCTTGGCAAGTGTCAACCATTGAATACATGGAAAAAAAATATGTTCATATCAAAAAACATTAGTATTATTAGTATTAGAAATAATTAATAGTATGATCTTACGTCAACCAGGATTTCAAGACCCTACAAGTAAAGTTGAAATTTTCCTAATTTAACCTTCGAAGAGTTCTTAACAAACTTTTCAGAGCACACTCTGATACACCCACTGCAATTGTCTTTGCTTTATGAACCCTTCTAGTTTTATGAACATCTCAAGGAAAGTGTCAACAAAAGCAATGCTTTTAACTTGTCGTATAATAACCAATACTTGAGCTAGCTTCTTGTTTGAGTAGTCGTTTGGAAGTCCTAGTTTAGCTTTCAATTTTTTGTTTAATGCGGGAAGGTCGTTTGCATAGTGAAAAACGGCAAAAAATATTTTTTGAAAATGGGCGTCAATATTTTTTTATAACGTTACACATATCAAATTTTATTAGAAATTCGAATTTTTTCTAATGTCGAATCTCTATTAATAATACACTATCTTATTTTTTGATATAATGAGATTGATTTCTTATTAAATTTGCTAAATAAAGTTAATACCAAAAAACCTCTATTTCAGTTTTTTTTTTAAAAATATTTTGACATTCTGTTTAAGTAACAATTTAAAATTTCTAATGAAGTTTATCACGCACAGAGAAAGATTTTTAAATAGTAAAATAACATTCTATGAAGTCACTATTTATTGCGAACCACTATTTAATAGGAGATTTTAATTTGCTAAGAAACTTTGAGCAATCCTCATTTCAAGTAACAAGAATGGCGGTAGCAATAAATCCAATATTGATTTTCTATATGATGGTGCGTAGTTGAAGATAATAATCAAACAAATACTTGCTTTACTCATGTAAAAATTTTAATTGCACACCTTGTATAGATTTATTTTTTAGTATTTGGAGAAATAGCAAAAATTTACTTTTTTTTTATAAATTTCCTTATATAGAATATTCATTTTGAAGGCAATACAGATTTATTTTAATATATACTATATATAAAAATTTTTAAAAAAATGGATAATTTAATGAAACATCATCATAACTATTTAAAATTATTAAAATTATTAATAATAGTTTTCAATTTATTTTTATTAGATAGTTTCAATTTTTTGGTTTCTGGTCAATTATTAGATATTGAGATATATGAACAAAGTTCAATAGTGTTAAATGATAAACTCTATTATTTTGGAGGATATTCTAAGAAATTAACACTTACAAATCAAATAATTTACCTAGATTTATCCACATCATTTTCACTTAATCAAACATTACCAATACAAAAATACAAGTATTTTCCAGAATCAGTAATACCTCCATTTAGTAGTGCATCATTAGCATTAGGAGGGGCTAATAATGACAGACTTTATGTTATAGCTGGATATAGAGGTGAAATGTCAGTACCTCATAATATAGCAGCACCTGGTTCTACAGCTTATGGATCCATAGTTTATTCAATAAATACAAATTCATTTGATACATGGACTTCAGAAACCCTAAATGGACAATCACAATTAAATAAAGTTGATACAACAAGATATACACAAGATAATAATGGAAACACATATATAGTCACTTCTTATAATCCAAATATATATAAATTCAATTCCAAAAGTAAGGCATTTATAACCTTAACACCAAGTAATGGTGGTCCATCTATAATAGACATAGGTGATTTCAATTGTCATGTATTGAATGATGAGAATATAATTTACCTTGATCTTGTTGCAACTAAAGTAATATTATAATTTATTCTTTTATTATTTAATTGAATAAAAAGAATGAAAAAGTTATATTTTTTATAATACATATTATGTTTAGATATACTTGTATAATATTAATCAAAATTCATGGTCTAATATTGTAAGTATATAATCATCAGTAATAATATTTTCGACTAAAAAAAATATTAATAAATGGTTTGTTATATTAGACAACAGTTGGTGATGTACCTTCTAAACGAAATGGATATTCTTCAGTATTAGGTAACTTAATTAACTTTATGATTAATTATTCAATTAAATATATTTTTTAATTTATATATAATATTTATTTATTTTAGCATCTGATGGAAGGATAATTGTGTATGGTGGTACTCCAAAACCAGACAAAATAGCAATATTGGATGTAACAAAATTTCCTTTCCAATGGACAATTCCAACAAACATTACTAACTATCCTGTTAATCTAAGTGAACAACATAGTCATCATACTTCAAATTTATATAAAAATTACATGATAATCTCATTTGGTAACTTATAATAATAATCTTTGAAATTCATACATAAATTTATACTAATTATATATTTAATAATAATAATAATAGGTATCATTTATGATTTCAGTGTTGCTGGTGATTTTAATAGTTACAAAAATATTTTATTATTAGATATTCATGACAAATATAATTATAAATGGTTGGACATGTTTGATCCTTTATCTAAAATCATTACTAGCACTGTTAGTGAACCAACCACCACCAGTCTTAATCCTTCAATAGATACAACTACCACCAGTGCAGCTGCTAATCAACAAACTACTGGTATAATTATTGGATCAATATTTGGTGCAATCTTCATTGTTGCTTTTATTTCTATTCTTATTTTATATATAAGAAAAAAGAAACCCAATGAAATGGTTAATAATGTTGTTAGTGATGATGAAAAAGACAGAGAATTAAATCAACAAACTCATAATGAAAATGAAAATGAAAATGAATTTACTAGTAATATTGAAATCA
>CAJVPN010000983.1:0-19050 GCA_910592215.1 Entrophospora candida
CAAAGTATTAGTATGTTATTTGTTTACTAAATTATTAGATAAAAAATTTATTCAATATCAAGTTCTTAGCCGGCTAAGCCGTTTATTACCTAAATTGGTAATTTTATTACCATAACCAGAAGATAACGCGGAAATCTATTACCAAATTTAGAAATTATGTATGCAGATTATTAGCCGGCTAAGGTTTTTCTACCGGCTAACATCACTATGTTTTACTACAGAGGCGCAGATTTACGGAATACGGAATCTCTATAGACTCATTAAAAGTTGACACTAGAAGTTGGAACCGGTTTTAATCACCTTTTCAAATCAGAATCGGTTTTAATTTTGTGGGAGTATCTATCAAATGAAAGCGAAAGTTATTTAATTATACTAAATTGTAACAACAATTTCTGTGAATATATATTTATGCTTTCCTCTCAAACTATCTTTTACTGTCATTAAACAATTCTATATTATTGTATTAGTGTAAACATTTAAATAAATGTATCATCATCTTTTAAATTTACATATTGTGAAAATAGTAATAGTGATTTAAGGATCACAAAAAGAAAATCAAAAACGAAAATACATTTCAAGGATTCAAATCAGTCCAATTTGATAAAGTGCAATAAACCAATAAAATAATTAACTCGCGGGAATTATCAAGAAAGTAACATTTCTTTAATTATTTCCAAAAGAAAGGTTTGTTTATTTTTAAATAATCCTTTAATTAAGAGTTTTTAGAAATTGGGAACTAGATGATTGAACCTTTAACATGTATAAATAACATTGTAATTTTCTTAACTAAAAAAATAGAAAATCAATAGTTAATGAATAGTTAATTCATAATAAATAACCAACTGTCCTTAACCTTAATATTGTCCTGTTCTTGTCCTGGTCTTCAGTTTTATATTTTCGTACTAATCTGTGCATAATTAATTTTCTCTTATTTTATAATTGTCTCTATTTTTATTATTATTTTTATTTCTTTTTTTTTTTAGTAGGTAAATTTTATTTAGTGAGATTTGGGAAATGTGCCTGACTTGAGTAGGGAGTAACAGTGCGAGAGGGCATCCACCAAGAAACTTGATCAGGACATAGTGTGAAATCTAAGAATATTGCTTAGCAAGGAATCGTTTAATGATGGTGGAAGATAGTTTGATAGTAAAGCATAAATATATATTCGCAGAAATTGTTATTACAATTTAGTATAAATTGGAAGAAATTGTATTATTGTATATATCAGCACAAACATCAAATAAATAAATAACCATCATTGAAGCTTGGACACGTTCTCACAATATACAGTACATTCATATATAAATTATATATACAATAATATATTCAAAAAATATACATCATATAAATACATTTTAGTATTTTTTTTTGTTTGAGAGATAAATGGTTTAGTACAGTGATTGTATGCATAATAATAAAACCAGTCACCCGAAATAAATCGGTTTTATTATATCCGGTTTATCGAATATGAAAAATAGGAACCGGTTTTAAACCAATTGTACCCAAACCTCTAGATGATACAAGATTATGTAATGAAAAAAACTTTTTAAGAAAATACAATTATTCAAAAATCCATTTCTATTGACAATCAGGAAGAATATCAAGAAAAAAAGATTTTTTATTCAATTGATGGTTTAAAGCTAATGGAGGGATTTTAAAAAGATAGTTATTGATTGACTCAGAGAATGAAATCAATAGTGGTGTTGGTAAAGTCACTTTAAAAAAAATTAGAAATTACAGAAAGTAATATCATTGAAAATAAAGAAGTCGCATATATCAATAAATAATAAAATAATAATAATAATGTATTGAAAACAATAAAATCAAAATAATAATCAACAAAAGAAAAAATAATGATAAACTATATACTAGTGTATAGAAACAGGTTCTAAAAATACTTACTTTGTGATGATTTTTATTTATATATACTAGTTGCTAATTATGGCAGATAAGTTAAAATATTTAAAGTAAATAAATAAATAATAATAATTTCCTAATT
Source organism: Entrophospora candida (assembly GCA_910592215.1). Taxonomy (NCBI): domain Eukaryota; kingdom Fungi; phylum Glomeromycota; class Glomeromycetes; order Entrophosporales; family Entrophosporaceae; genus Entrophospora; species Entrophospora candida. The sequence continues at coordinate 2,000 of CAJVPN010000983.1, forward strand.
CTGATAAAAAAAGTTAAAAAGAATTTGATTCATGATTGTATTTTGATTATTTTAATTTCTACTAATTATTTACTAATTATTTGAAAAATTTCTAATTCATCAAACACACTACCATTTACTATATTGATGTTACTATAAGTATTAAGTGAACTCCTAACAGTCTTATTACTTGGCTCAAGATACAAATCATTACCACCACCAAAAATAGGAAGGTAACCTGGACCACAACATATTGCATAGTGATTATTTTGAATAGGATAACTAAACTGTGCAGTACTGATATCCATTCTATTGCTTATATTAAATATAAAACTATCATTTGTATTTTTATATAAATCATCACCATTCCAATTAAGTGGATTATATCCACCAACAATTTGCTCAGTGTTTTGTACTTTGGCAACCACAAGAGTTTTGTTAATATTATCACATTTTTGATGAAAAATAGCTGCATTTAAACCATCTCTACTACTACAATACAAAAGTTTAAATTCATATTTAAGTTCTCTGAATGAATTATATGGTGGGTTCTTCCTATCAATCCAGCTTGCAAAAAGTAAAATAGCCTTTTTTTTTTCTTTAATTATTGTTGAGTCAATTTTTGGAGTTCTTGATGGTAATAAATTTAAAGTTTTCTCTTTGTCAGGAACTAAATAATATTGAAAAAGGTTTTTTGATAAAGCTCTAGGAAAAAGCATTAGATATGGCACAATTTTGTCATTAAAATCCTCATTAGAAATATCCTGAAATCGAATCAAAGGAATAAATTCTTTTATTGTCTTTTCAAAATCTGCAAAATTTTGCAATGACCAGTCTTCAACATTACTATTACAGATTTCTGGATGTCTTTTCAATCCCCATTTAAGAATATGTTGCCATACAATTGTTTCATCCTCAACAACAAAATCATTTGTTTTGAGAATTTCCAAAATAATTGGTTTTTCCAATGATTCAAATTCACTTGACTGAAATAATTTTTCTATATAAACCCCATGTTTCTCAATAAAATATTTCATTGTATATTCATAGAGTGACTCAAGACCAAGTTCATGAGCTGCAACTAATATTTCCACAATCTCAACTCCAGTAAAATTGTCTAATTCAATTTTACAAGTATATAAAAATCTTTTAAAATAATAAAAAAATATTGTTAATTATCATTACTGCCATTGTTATATATATATAGAAACAAGGACAATGTCAATTATGATTTTGAGTTAATGTCACCCCTTATATGTAACTCTTTAGATGGAATGGTTTTGGCTTAGAAACCATACCTATTTCTGCATAGTAAATTTTCCCAATAATGGCAAATCCTTTAAAATGCAGAACATTTTTTCAAAACATTATTTTCAACATTGTCCTTGTTTCTATTGAAAAGCTCCATATATTCAATTAAAAAATAAATACAATATAATATTAATTTAGTAAACTTACTTTAGAATAGGTCTAAAAATTAATTCACTAATATTTGGTTTTTCAATAACATAATAACCATTTGTTTTTGTTGCATTGGTTAAAGCATTTCTAAAGAATGGACAATGAACTTGTAGAATGAATGAATGTGCATGAATTTCTTTAATGTTTGGTTTTACACCAACATTAATTTTTACATCACTATTCTCTTCTGAATTTAAAAATCTTTCATTTTCATTAAAATATTTTTCTAATATTGTTAAATCCATCTTGTTATGTTATTAATTATTATTAAAAATTTAAAAAAAAAATTCTTGTAAAAAAAAACAAAAATCATGTTATATATATTTACATAATCGCCATAATTAAATGCAACGCGGATCAATTTTCCCACACTAATATTTCTTGGTAGCGTTGTATGTATAAATATACTAATACCAATTTTTTCAATTCCTCTACTTTTTCTTCAAGCTAAAGCTATTTGCGAGAAGTAAGTTAATTTTAAATAATTTAATATTAAAGAATTTAGCATAACCCATATTTTTAAATATAGCAAGCATATAAAGTCAATCAAGCAACTAAACAAAGCAAAAGTAATAAATTCAGTGAAGTAATAATTATAACATATAACAAATAGGATGATGAGTAAAGAAAGCTTCAGCTCCAAAGAAGTCAACTAAATCTCAAAACATTACAGTTCAAAGGCGTAACTGATCCTGAGATGACCCTTGTTTCAACAATTTTATTTCTGCTTCTGTCAAACCTCTCAACAAAACGTCCAACAATTCTCTCAACAAGACATTCTAGGTATTTTTTAAGGAAACCACTCAACATTCTGAGGGCCAAGTACCTGAACCTCCCAATCCACATTATCGAACCAAAATACAATGGTAATAATGGCATTATTAATCCATATGATATTTCAGAAAAATCCATCAATTCATTGAACAAACGTGGAATTAATCTTTATCTCCTATTCAAGCTGCAATTTTTAAAATGGAGATGATGTTTTAGTCAGAGCAAAGGTTCTCAAATTTATTTATTTCTTCATTTATGATTTAATAATTTAGATTTTTATTTGTTTATATTTATATTTTTTGTTTTAGACTGGGACTGATAAAACATTGGCATTTTCATTACCAATAACTGAAATCATATTGTCTTCCACACCTTCTTCCATGTCTTTTCCAAAAAAAAAAAAATTTTTAACCCAAAAGCAATGATAATGACACTGGCAAGAAGATCTAGCAAAAACAAATTTCAACCAAGTTTGAATTCAATGACAAGCAACTTTGACTTAAAAACTCGATGTATTCATGACGATACAAAGCTTTTACATTGTATAATTTTGAATTGAAATTAGTTTGTCTTGATGGTGCTGATGAGATGCAGGATATTGGATTTGCTGAACCAATGGGAACTGTTTCGTAACTTGTTAAAAACAAAAAAAAAAGAAAAGGAAGTTGAGGGTAACAATGGTGATGATTATTGTCTTCAGATGCAACACCTAATTCATTATTGAAAAACAATTATGTAAACACTGATGTAAACGTTGATGTAAACGTTGATGTAAGCGTTCGTTTGATATTTGCACCAAGTCACACTGGAATTAATTAATTAATCACCTTCTTCTATCAACACGCCTTTTTTATTTACTAATACCAATTGACAATTGAAAATAATCATTATATTATTATTTATTTTATTCAAAAAAATATCTAATTGACAACAAAAATAGACCATAAAAATACAATAAAAAAGGGGGAGAAAAGTTATTAGAAGACAAAGAAGCGAAGATCATATTATTAAGTAGGCTTGCTTAGCATATATATATCTTTGAAAATTAAACATTGTCGTTGTATTTACTTTCTAGACTTAAAAGTGAAGCCAATGTAAGTAATTACACACCTTCAAATGGAAAAGATTGTTTATTTTTGAATCTATACTTATTTAAAATTTATCAATTGATCATTAGATTGATGGTTGTAATGTTGCTGCATTAAAATGTTCGGCCAACTATATAGATCAAAATTATAATACAGTCTCATAAAAATTATATCTGCAAATTTTTACCCAAATTCCATCTCCTCCATAATTACCAAATTAGCATTCATTGAAAATTGGCATGAGAGTAGTTTATAACCTATACCTTAAAACTACGAGACGATTTTGATTCCTAAAAGGTTTTACTATAAAAATTACATTAAAAAAATGCTTTAAAATAAAACAATTAAGTAAAAATAAGTTTCGAGCTTCCAGAAGACGAGGGGGGAGAATCATCAACTGGTGCAAATCACCACACAACTGAAACGCAAAAGGTAAAATTGTAATCCAAGAACAATTGTTGATATCACCAAATAATATAAGATGTTGGATCAAATTGAAAAAAAAATACTAAAACTACTTATAAGGTATCTTTTAATGGTCATGGAGAATCTTTATGTGTGTGTATTAAACACATAGAATATTCATGATGAGTAATTAGAATGATCTGACATTTGATGAAGCTTGCATCAAAAGTGACTTACACCTTAAATAATAGTATCTACTAGAGCTATCAAAAATATATCACTTGTTGTTAGCTTCAATGGCTGACACAATGACTAAAAGTTTATATTTTTTTAAAAAATATCTAACCTGATAGCCAATTAATTTCTTAAAAATAAATAAAATTATTGGAACATTTTAAATTTTTTGCAAAAATGTTTGCAGGCCAGGTTCAGTGAAGAATTCACGGTATATTGCAGTGTTGGCAATGGATCGAGTCCATTGAAACTGATGTATTTTGTTCTGGTCTATTGGCATTAATAAAATACTAAATATGGTTAATATGGTATGCCAAAAGATCTAATGGACTGGTCGATGGGCTGTCAACTAGCAACCATGGCATATTGGATGTGGATGTATTGTTAGCATTGATCCTAAAAAGAAACCAACTCGTTGGGATGTGACTAAAAAGGATCCAACTAGTACAGGATATGGATGTAAGAACTGAGGAGCTAAGAAAAATCGAGAGATATCGTTTGGTAGGAATGCACACTCATCCAGGTACTCAAACTGTTTCGTTGCCTTTTTTTAGTTTAAGTGAGAATTTGTTAAACTGACTTCTGTATCTTAATTCAAGACCAACCTTGAGGTAGTTTCATCATCAATTATCATCGTATTGATAAATAACAAATAATTTTTAAAATAAAATTTGAATCAAATTAAATGTAATTACACATATACACAAATCTTTACTACCTCTCCATCACGAACAGAATCAACCTTAAAAAAAATTAATAATTTCAAAATGTTACGCGTATGGTTTGGAAAATTTTTATCTATTATATAAGAATCATGTGACTAATTTGATAAGCATTTTTTGCCATTTACAAATAATAATAATAAAAATAGATTAATTCTTCAATACCTATTATTTTAGAAAATTCAACACCAAATTTTTGCAATGTAACTACTTTTATTATTTTTATTTTTATTTATTAATTCATCAAGTAAATGATTTGATTGTTTTGAGTTTTTTAATTGTTAATAAATAAACGATTATGTGTTTGCTTTTAGTAATCATTGTTAATGTTAAATATTAATAAACAAAAAAGATAGCATGACTGTTAAAGATCTGGTGGAGCACGTCATCTTACTTAAGAACATTACAGTTATTTTCCTTGTGTACATAAGGCTAATCTGACTTGCGTCCCCCAATAATACAATGATGTAATTGGATTCCTGGGGAGGGGGAAGCATTGTCCTGGGAATTTATCAAGATAGCATCATTGTCTAGGACATTTGCGCAAATCCTGATCTTCTCTCACAGAATCTGACTAGGGAAGGCTGAAAAGTTGTAGCAATAATCTCCTCAGAAATAAACATGGCATTGCAACCAGCATGTTAGCACACCAACAACAATACATCATGAGATTTTGTCTAGTAAGTTCCATTCAAATTAATTGTTTTTCTAAATTACCTGTTTATTTGTTTGATTATTTTTTAAATGGGAGGGACCTGGGCTTTTCCCCAAATGGTCCCCTACCCTAGGTTCATGCCTTTGTTTGTAAGTAAGGCATACCATGAATAAGCAGAAATCCAAATTGCAACTTCTCATGTTGCAGATGCCAACTTTATCTTATAAATGATCGATGCCTATTTCTTGTATGATAACAGCCAACCCTGGTCTGAGAGAAGTTTTTGCTTGAATCCCATTTGTCCAAAGCCTCCCAACATGTGATGACCTTCACCTATGGAAATAATTCCACAGACATGAGGGCGTGTAAAACCACCTAGCTGCATGTTTGTGAAAGGAAATTTTATTAAACCTGTAACAAACATCAGATTTATTATTATTCTATTCATAAGAAAAATAATCGACCAGTCAAACCTATGGATCAAGGGAGGAATAGATTTATTTGTCTGTGAATCTCAGAGATCTGGATAGATAGACGCATTATTGTTTTGAAATCAAGTTCCTTAAAAAAATTATTTCTGCATGGCCTTGGTATTATTTATTATGTCAATGACAACATCAAATGTATTCAATGATCATAATAACTATCATGAATATTAATGGATACAGGTATTCACAGAAGGAAAGGATTAAATAGCTAAGTGATGTTTGTTTTATTAAAGACATATATATAATTAATTATATTTAAAAAATACAATAAAAAAATTGCATTGAATCCAAGACTTCACCACTATGTCAATCAAACTATCAAGCTGTTATGTTTGTGCATGATTTAAAATTCTTTTGTGCTAATTTAGGGTCTCATTTTTTTTTGTATAATCTACTAGTTCTCTTTTTACTGGTTGAATGATGCCAAATTTGGTAATGGGCATATCAGAATCTGATATCTGACCAATATTCTTTAAATAGTCTAAAAGCCTATTAGTAAATATTGAAAGTGCCAATATTTATCTAAATTTTTTGGTTAATTATTGGCTTAATTTAATAAACAAACGGCTCTTTTATATTGTAACTGAGTTATTTATCTTGTTTATATGATCAGGTCTTAAAATAATAGTTTCAATAATCCATTTTTAGTAATTCACTTTAAATAATTTTGTTACAGCATTCACAAAAAAACCCTATCTTTTAATAAATTTTTTAATTAGTAATAGTAAAATACATGTATTAATGAATAGAACTCTACAACAAATAATTTTTCGAGAAATCCCTTTATTACATTAAAATTTGAAACTGTTTTTTTAAAAGGTAAGGACAGAAGTGACTTGTATACTTTTAAAATTAGTCTTTAGACCGAGCCAACCATATAAAAAATAGCTGATTTACAAAGGCTCCACATGAGCCAGCTTACAAGCCAAATAACTTAGTAAACTCACAAGCCAACCCGCAAGCTGGATAAGTTATCTGGCTCGCAAGCCAGCTCCTGAAGAGCTTTAAGTGGAATTACAGGGATCAAATTTAGTAAATTAATCTACTACTACCAGGATGACACCCAATAATGTATTGTAAAAATATTTATTATGAATGAAAGAGAACTATTTCTAAAAGATGGTCAAGAGAAAAGTAACAAAAGTCGTTGATGAATTAAATAAGAAATTTGAAAAGCGTAAACTTAAACCTTCAGAAATGTAAGCTGGATTTCAATGATACAGACAGAATGGTTTGCCTATGTAAATTAAATTATTATTTTTTAGTTGAAAATATCTCTCGTCTATAATTAATATATATATATACACATGCATGTCAAAGCCACAATTTTGTATTTTCAATTGTCTGAATTCTTAATTTTATATACAATGAAATTAAAAAACGAAATATCTCGAAAAAAAAGACTTGTCTTCTACAAATGAACGAGGCACTAAAAATCCACCATATGAGTCATTGTGTGTTTGGTCAACTGAAAAGACTGCCCTGGAGTCTTGTGACAAATGTGTAAATTAGTTAAGGCTATCTTTCGTAATATTTAAAGATATTAGTTCGACAAATTCAAATATAGTTTCACTAACATAATCAATTGTTGTAAAATTTTAATATAAATAATCCCAAGTTATTATTATTATTCAAGCTCCTCATAATTATGGATAACTTATTCGGCTTGCGAGCTTAATAGGTTATTTGGCTTGTGAACTGGCTTTAATTATTACGCCTGGGCCAATTTTCTTTGAGTACGCTACCTTTTTAAAAATTATTCCCATTATATTTTTAATTTACTATATTCCTCTTTGGTCTTTTCATATTATTATTTTTATAATTTAGTATATCTTTCAATATAACCTCATAAGCATACAAGAGGTTGTTTGGAATCCAATTAAAGTGCAAAATTTTTTTCTAATAATAATCAAATTCGTAAAAAAATTCCCTCGATTAATTATTTTGGTGTCACGTTGATAAAAAATGGAATCAATTTTAAATATCGAGGATGAAATTAATTCAAAAGATCCTTTACATCCTGTAAATCTTATTCCTGAATTATGTAGATTATTTTATAAATTAGGTTGGGTTACAGGAACAGGGTATGTATATACGCTTGTATATTTTTATAATAATTGTCTAAAAATTTAATTATATTTTTTTATTAATTGGAATAGAGGAGGAATTTCTATTCGTGACGGGTTCGTACTATTAATACATTTTCAACAACAATATTATTATTCATAATCGTAATAATCAACAATCTTATTTTATTATTAATTAGTGAATTAGTATATATTGCACCTTCAGGTTAATCTATACTTATTTATATTTTGGTCTATTTCTCTCCCAACAATTTAATTTATCTGATATTCTTATTATTAGTGACTTTTAATATATATTGACACCTTCAGGTTAATTTTCTTTTTCTAAAAATAATGATAACTGAAATGACAGGAGTTCAAAAAGAACGCATCAAACCAAAAGACTTATTTGTATTGCTATTATCAACAAGGCGAGAACTACGTTCACCTGAACGATATAAACCATCAGCCTGTACTCCATTATTTTATAACGCATATACATTACGTAATGCTAATGCATGTATTCACACCCATTCACAAAATGCAGTAATGGTCACCCTGTTATATAGCAATAGCGAAGTATTTGAAATAACGCACCAGGAAATGATTAAGGGTATTAGACGTGGGAGTAGCAAAGAAAATTTCGAGTATTTTGATAGTTTGGTTGTGCCGATTATTGAAAATACGGCTAAAGAAGAAGATCTGACTGAAGATATGGCAAAAGTAACTTGAAGTTTTGATTATGATGATCTTTATTATTTTAAAGTGATCTTGTTTTTTTTTAAAAAAACTATTTTTTTTTGATTAATAGATTATGACAAAGTATCCCGAGACAAATGCTGTTTTAGTAAGAAGACATGGTGTATATGTCTGGGGAGGTAATAATAATAATAATAATAATAATAATAATTCATAACTTAAAAAAAAATAATAATAATAGTAATAATGGTTATAATAATAATCATCGCTATTATCATTTAACTTGTATAGAATCATGGGAGAAAGCAAAGACAATGTGTGAATGTTACGATTATTTATTTGAGATAGCTGTCAAAATGAAAAGTATTGGGTTAGATCCAGCAGCTAAGCCGTAAAAAATTTTTAACGTAAATATTTATTGTATTATTATTAGCATTTTGCATTGTTCTATATTACATATTATATCCTTACAGTACATTATTGTATCTTACATGTCCAAGTTTTTTTTTATCTCACATTCAATCTTATTTTTCAAAAAGGCAAATTATAAAATTCTTCTCTTGTTGGTGTAACTACTGGTGTGGGATACTTCTTTACGTTACCTAATAATTCATTTACATTTAATAATAATGATTAATAAATAATAATAATTTTTCAATCAAAACGATATAAATTTTTTTTTTGATTCAACTAAATACAATGAATAGTTAACATTAATGTTTAATTTATTCGATTGGTTTTATCAAAAAAAAAAAAAAAAAAAGGAATATTATAAAATAATAATTTAAAAAAATTATTCATATATGTAGTAAAAACCTTGGAACAAAATATGGTTTTTTTTGTTTTTAAGAAAATGGCAAATTACTAAATACAAATGGCTTTCTCTATGTAAATTTAATATTACCTTGTAAACCAACATTTTCAGCTCCAATAAGATTTTTAATAACGTGTTCAATACTCTTAAAATATTTTACAGTCTTTACATGCAATTCAAGAGTTGCATCTTCATCACAAACAATTAAAGCCTTGGGATGATTTTGAATTGCTGACACAGTCCACATATGGTTTATACCTTTATGAATTATTTTGAATATTATTGTTATTTATTTCTGTTAAAACAATTACTGTTAATGCAACAACAACTATAAATAAAATAATATCAACCTTCTTCGATACATTTGGCTAATGCAATAGCTTTATGAGCTCCGGTAATAATAACTGCGACTTCACGTGCATCCATAACAGTCCTAAAAATTAACATGAGATATTAAAAATAATTAATAAGTAATAAATACAATTAATTTAATATTACATACCCAACCCCAACAGTTAATGCCATTCTAGGTACTTTGCTGATATCATTTTCAAAAAATCTTGAATTTGCTAAAATTGTATCATACGCTAAAGTTTTTACACGAGTCCTTGAGTTCAACGAAGATCCAGGTTCATTAAAAGCTATATGACCATCAGGTCCAATACCTATCATCATCGTCATCATCAATTTTTAGATGTAAATGTAAAAAAAACTGTTTTAATTTATTTGGTTATTATTCAATTATCACACACATTAATTTTGCTGGTACTAACCTCCCAAGAATAGTTCTATGCCACCAGCAGCTTTAATAGAGACTTCAAAATCAGCACATTCTTTTTCAAGATCTTCGGCATTACCGTTGAGTATATGAACATTTTTCGGATTTATATCTACATGCTTAAAAAGATTATGCCACATGAAAGAATGATAACTTTCTGAATGATCTCTAATAAATAATAACAAAACATATATTATTTATCAACTATTATTATTGTTATTTTTATTATTATTATTATTATCATCATCATTATTACTATCACTATTAAGACTTTACCTTGGCAAACCAACGTATTCATCCATATTAAAAGTAACGACATTTTGAAAACTTAATTCACCATTTTTATGATACTTTACTAAATTTTTATAAACACCAATTGGCGAAGAACCAGTTGGCAAACCAAGAACAAAAGGTTTCTCGGGAGTTGGATTAAATTCTAATATACGATTCTTGATATATGTTGCTAAATAATTTTTTGGGGGGAGGAAGGAACCAAGTTAATTACTATTTTTATAATTTAAATAAAAATTATTGATTTTTATTAAACGAACCCATATATTCAGAAACTGCATCACAATCTTCACGAATAATTAAACGCATTTTAATTTTTTTTTATTCTGATATATTAGATTTTGGTTGATTCAAAACAAGTATGAATGAAAATATAGATCAAAAAAAGAAAGTTATTTAAAATTAACATGTAGTTAGCCCTGTGTAATCTTTTACGCGACGTTAATCTTTACTTTTTTAGGGAGTAAGACATGATGTCACGATTAGACAAGAATGATTGATTATTTATTATATCCGTCAATATTTTTAAAAATTGATTAATTTACACAATAATAATAACGATACATCATAATTTAAGTATTAAAACTACCACTCACTCGTAATTTCCTCCTCCGCCTCCTCCTCCTACGACTACTATTACTATAGATTTTTCAACTCTAGTTTTTTAACTGTTTTTTCAAATTCTAAATTATCAAAGTTCTTTAAACCAGATTTCTTGTAATCAGAATAAATTTTCAATGCATCATCTAATCTGTCATTTGATAGGTAACCATCTAATAGTATGTAATATGTAGTTAAGTTTGGCTTGATTAGATTTTGATTGACTGATTGAGAAAATTGATTGTAAATCTTTGACAAATCATCAAAATGATTATATTTAATATAATAATCAAATATTGAATTATAGATTACTAAAGTTAAAGAAATATTTTCAGATTTCATTTCACTCAATGTGAGATTTAATTTCTCAAGATCATTATTTTTAATGTCACGTTTAATCATTAAACTATAATTAATAATATTTCTATTCTTGTTACGAAGATTGTTATAGTTACTCCTACCACCACTACGATTACTATTATCGAACTTCATTAAATTATTTAAAGATTCTTTATCATTGATTCTAATTAAATAATTCATTAATGTAGTATAAGTTACTTGGTTCATTTCTATTTTGTAAAAATTAAATAAGTTTATTATTTTCCTTATTGACACAATATCATTATATTTGATATATTTCTTTAATAATATATTAAGTGTGTAATCATCCAGACGAACATTCAATGCTTTCATATCATTAAATAATTCTATGATTATAGCTCTAGTATCAATATGATCAAATAATATATTATATATTGATGTATTTAAGATCTGATTACTCCTATCACCACCATCACCGCCGCCACCACTATTATGATGATGTTTTACATGATTATCTTTCAAATAATTATAAACTCTTAGTGCTTCTTCCTGTTTTCTATTCATCAAAAGTCCTTTGATTAGTTTCTGGTTAATTAAATAACTATCACTAATGATTCTATGATTGCCACTACTTGTAGTACTACTATTAGCAGTATCTTTACCGTCAGCACCAGCACCACTAACACCGCCACTATTAATTAAATTATTTGATTCTTTGAAGATTTCAATTGCTTTGTCAACTTTTCCCAATTTAAAATTAATTTCCATCAAGCTGGAATAAATTTGAAGATTTGGTTCAACTTTATCTGATTTCATTTCTTTCCACAGTTTTTCAACTGGTTGCAAATGATTCTTCATTGAAAATCCTCGAATCATTTCACTGTACAACAAACTATTTAATTTGATAACCTTCATTTCTCTTAATTTATTCCATAAATTCAAAGGTTCATCAAACTTGTGCGATTCAAAATATCCCATTAGTATGTATCTGATTATTTCCTCATTAATCGCAATATCTTTACTGATAATTAATTCATTCATCTTATTAATCAGCTCAACTTCATTCATCATAAATAATTTATAAATAAAATTTTTTATCAAATTTGTTTTTTTATCAATAATTATGTTTTGGCTGTCAATGTTATTGGTCATTTTATTAAAGTATGATTTTATTATTATTTCATTTGATTTATAATTTATTTCCAATCCAACATTATTACTATTATTACTGCTGCTGCTGCTGCTATTATGACTACCACCACCACCACTACCATCATTAACATTATAGTTATTAGTATTTTTGATATAGTTGTTAATATCTAGTAAATATTCGATGCCACTACTATCAACATCACTAATTTTCTCATATAAATAATTATAAGCTTCATCATAATTTTTTGAATTTAACAATTCAAAATATTTTAATTTCTCAAACTCTTTTTGTGATTTTTGTGATTCAATATCATAAGTTTCAATGATACTTAATACATTTTTTAATTGACCATCTGGTTCTAATGTTTCCACCAAATGATTTCTTAATAATCTGTCAAGTGTTTCCAATTCAAATGAATTTAGATGATTATAAAATTCCATTTTAAATTTCAATGCATCTTCAACACTCCCAACTACTGGTTTGTTTTCATCATTCAATAATATGCTTTTGATTTCTTTTAGATTTTTTGCTCTTAAATTTTCAATTATTTTTGTCACTATTGGATCAATCTTTTTTTCTTCTACTATCACTTCCTTTTCTTTTTGTTGTTGTTGCTTATTCTCGCTGTTTGACAATAATATTTGATCTGGCTTTTTCTTCTCACCATTATTATTAACTAACAATATTTGATCTTGTTTCACTTTCTCACCACTATCTAATAATATTTGATCTTGTTTCTTCTTCTCACCATTATTATTAACTAACAATATTTGATCTTGTTTCTTCTTCTTGCTGCTTATTGACAATTGATTTTGTTTGGTCGGTTTGTGCTCTTTATTCTCTTTATTATTATACATAAAATTATTAAATAGTAAGAATTGTTGAATTAATAGATAATGCTGTTGCTTATTCTGCTGATGATGTTGTTGTTGGTGATGTTGTTGTTGATGATGTTGTTGTTGATGATTTCGTAAAATGGTTGAAGAGGAAGAACTAAATGTTCTAATAAATGATCTCAAACATCTTTTATCAACTATGATATCATTGTTGTTGTTAATTTCGCATCTTCTATTTCTAATAATGAAGTTTCGATATGTAATAATTTCAAAAGATGAAATCGTCGTATGAAAATTTCTCGGTTTTTTGAAAAAATTATAATATAATGAATTTGTTTTTTTTACTGATGTCAAAAAAATCATTTTTTTTTTGAAAAAATTGTGTCACATGGAATCAAATCTAATTTTCTTTTGGGATAAATTATATTCGAACCAAAAGAGGTATAGTTAAAAAATGACTCAGTAAATTTTTAAAAATTACACGAGAAATCATCTCTTCGTATAGATGGTCATTTGAGAGATACTTTTCCAGCACCGAGCAGTAGAGTTTCATCTTATATATATATATAAAGGGATCAAGATATGGCATACTAATATAATGTTTCATTTTATCAACTATTCACCAAGTAGCTCTCTAATTTTCTTGGTTTAAAAAATCGAAGAAATTCAGTATATTACAGTACAAATATTTATGATGGTCAATCGATGTTGTGTGAGATTGATTGCGTCAATTTTTTTAATTGATCTACACAATATCCCTCTCTTTACTTTGTTGTGGGATAGGCACCTGTCAGGCGAAGGTGATGATGGTATATGATTGAAATAAGTATCACTCATAACGCAATATAAAGAATATGTAGTTTAATCAGTCAGGCAATATCACTTTACTCGAGAAAAACTCCCAATCAAACTATTAAAGCAAGTGAACAGAAATTACAACCTTATAATAACAAATAATAATAATAATAAGTTTAAATTAAAATTGAATTCCTTATTGGCTGGTTGATGTATATTTCGGAGGAGCCCGTTGTAAATTTCTTCAGACTTAGTCATACATTTTAACTTGTTAATGCTTACCTACCTATCACTAATATTTGTTATTTGTTATTTTGATTTGTTGCAGCCTGCAAAAATTTATTATTTATACAAAAACAAGATATTGAAATAAGCAGGGAGCAGTGCACCATCCCCCCAGAAAAAGTCATTGGTACTGCCAAGCCTACTTTATTACAAATAATCATTTTACAATAAAAGGTTCCAATCTCTTATATTTGATCAAAGGACTTTTTGAACATTTTATTTGAGAAAAATCAAATTTTAGGATGTTCAAGTTTTCCGAGAAGCTTGCTCTACTCAATACCAAATATGCTTGACCTTCAGCAAACGTGTTCTCATGAATAGAGATAGTTATATGAGATAAGGTCAAACCTTGTGTTTATGAACAGGACATTTTAGAGCAAGAATTGTATAAACTTTACTAATTAATTAAGGAAAGTATTTTCGTCACCCATTATTGTAACATGTTTATAACAAATGTTGCAATAAAACAAATAGAATAACATTTTGTCTTGACTTGTATCAACATTAGTCAGGTTACTTTTCCCTATTAGTTAATAAAATTTATGGAATTTTCTTTATTTCCTTCAATTGTGTTACCTAAAAAAATTTCAGAAAATGTATGGAATTCCCATACATTACTTTCATAGGACAGCATTAATTGTAAATTAAAATATAGTTTGTTTATCAGTTATTTCAATATTTGGAAAATAATAATTGTTAAATATAATTACCTTTCTATCTTTTAGAAAAAATGATTTGGAATAAACTTATTTTCAATTAAGACTGTTTGCTTGTATTTTTATTTTATTGTCCAAATAAGAAACAAAGGCTATTCAAGAATAATAATAGTTTGCCAGATGATTGAGTCACACATGGTTGGAATGGTTTAAATTTACATCACAAATTAGTGTTGATTTTATTTTAGGATAAATTGTATGAATTGGTTGTTTGACAACATTTGACAATCTATATAATGCTATCAAGAGCAATAAGCAAAGTTATTATCTTATTAGGAAGATTAAAAAAAATACCCTTAAAGTGAGCAATGAATGGATAGGTGGGTAGACAGCATCAGCTGATACCATATGTAATGGTATAGTCACTCGAGTCAGCAAGCAATTTCTGAGAATATCATGTTTCATACGCATGCTATAAATCCTTAAATCATCCCCCCTAAAAACATCAGATGGAATCCATACATAGCATTACTTATTAGATTTATTTGATAATAAACCAATTTTACACCCACTTACCTGTGATATTGATAGAAAATATTGATAGCAAATTAGTCAATATCCCCTTCTTTATAAATTGTTTAAGATAATCTCTTGCAAAATCCATTGAATTCTTTGCAAGTTGTACTGTTCTTGTTCTTGTTTTCATTTAGAAGAATCTGGACAACCAGTCTCCAAATTTAGAATATCAACCCTTTGATCATTTACAAATGCAATAAGCATGAGATCTGGCCTACATGCACTATGTGAATTACCCTTCTGCACAGTGTCGGACCAACTTGCCATATCACCCCTGATTTTTTTGAGAAATGAATGTCATACTTTTTAACATTATCTAAAACAAAAACTGATTTGCTTACCATATTTTCCATGTTTCGTTTTTTGTTGGTAAATCCCTCAAAACAATGTTAAATAATGGTGCCAGAACTTCACAAACATATGATCCTTCATTTATCACTATCTGATTTAAAATATGATGTCTAAAATTACATTAATTTTCATTAACTGAAGATTAACTTATCAATAAAAGTAATATAGTCATTAATAAACTTACAATGCTTCCAATAATTGCTTTGTTATAATTTTCAACTTCTCTGGACACTTATCCACTGACCGAATGGAGGATCACATGTTTCCAAAGGGGGTTCTTCTAAACCAATACTTACCTTTTGAATATACTCTTCACAAGTTTGCAACAATGCTTCATTATTATCTATGCAAAACTTTTTTTTGGTATTTTCCTCAAAAACATTACAAAGAGAATCTGGCAAATCAGAAATAGGTGATTGATATCAAATATACCAGAACATAGAGGGTGATTATATGGAAGTTATGTCAAGTCTATTTTTTTAAGTCATTCACCAGCCTTTCCCATAGAAGTTTTTCAGCTTCTGAGTTTGCTTTTGCAAAAGCCTGAACTTATATCAGTGAAAATAGTGAAAAAAAAAACAACATCATAAGATATAATCATGCATGGGCTATGTTCCCCTTTAATATCTCCAAATTATTTTCCACATCTTTGATCCAAGATTCTGTATCCACATTCTATAGCAGTTGTTTATGCAAAAATAGCAACAACTTAATATTATAAATCTGTTCAACAATGAAAAACCAGTTTATTTATACTAGTGTTTGAATCCGAGACTCATTAAGGGGGTTACACCCTATCAAAGTAGCTTAAGGGTAGAGTTCGGTTACACATAATAGCATATGGCAAAAATTTAAATTTGGCGTAAAAAAAATGGTTTGTACATATAAAAGTTCATGTGACTTCACCTAACATGTACAAAAATTTTCCAACATATTTTTGAGGACGTGAGCTATCAAAACAATATAATTTTAGACCCAGTTTAATTAATAAGTTAAGTAAAATAAATAGTTTGAGATTCGAGAT